>CAJNOI010000623.1:0-30987 GCA_905250115.1 Adineta steineri
AAAAAAAAAGAAGAAATAAGAAAAAATAAATTCATCTTTTATTAAAATAATAGATTATTTTCGCACTGTCGAAATTTAATCACTGAAACTTTTTATCCATTTTGAAAACAGAAAATATCACTAGAAAGTAGACGATCTAACGTAAACTGTAGAGCTTTTCACGCTGCATCTTTTGATAACAAAAAAGTGTTTTATTCAAATGGATAATAGAAGAGAAATATCAGAAAAACGAAGGAGATGGATGTGGGTGTCTATCATCTCATAACCCACACACACTCACCTTTAAGAAATATTTTTCAATCGAACTAACTCGACTTACAATTTTCATGGAATTTTCGCATTTCGGCAAAACTTCAATCGTATTAATTGTTTTATTTTGTATGAAATAGATAATTATCATATAAGGATAAATGAACGACCAATATAATCAGTCGATTTCAGATAAGTTTAACTATTGGATCTCGAAATAATGAGAATATGGAGACATTTTGTCGGTAAGCTGTTATTATCCTCTACAAACTGGTTTTTCTTGTTACTAAATCATTATTTTGGTGTTGTGTGGATGTGAGAAAATATCAATATGTATATCCATCTAACTATCTCATCTACACTTTCAAATGGGACAAAAGTACACCTCATCGATATTATTTGTTGTTTTATTGTTTCCTATGATTTTGTTTCAAAGAATACAAACAATATATCACATCGTTCTTTTGTTTCTTCATTGTAGGAAGGTAACATCTATCGGTGAAACAATATAAATATATAAATTCCATGTTTTGTTAAATATTGTTGCGTAATATCAAAAAAAAATATGTAAAAAGTCAATTACTTTTACTGAAATATTCAAACAAAGAAAGAAAGATTAAAACTCGTTTATTCATTTTTATTCGTAACAAATAAAAGCGTCTATCAGCTATTTTATTTCATTACTCTACGGTAAAATAAGAATGTTAAATAAATTTATATTTGATCCCTATACTTTATAATAAAACTAAAAGCAATTTCATATTATTTTTCCTCTAGTAGATAATTATATAATCAAAATATAGAGCTGTATAGAATATTCGATAAAACGAAAGGAAGTAGTCTATAGAATGAAAAGATGATATATCACAAGTAACGCTCGTCTGGAGACTCGCTCAGCTTTTTCTTGTAGATCTAATATGTCTTCGCTACCAGTAAGCTATTTATTTAAACAATTTCAAAAACTGACTTCAGATTTGAATTCCACAATCTTAATAACCCTTCAGTCAAGCCCTGTAAAAAAAATTCTCTTAAAATTTTTAGTAAGTCTTGGACCAATCAGTGAAGTGCGAAGATACAAGCAAGAAAACAAACACATATATATTGTAACCTTTTTATTCAGCATGTTTTCCTTATTGTTATTATTGTAGCTGTTGTTTCAAAACATATCATCTTAAGGCTACGGATGTATGTGAGTGTAGTAACTTCATCTATACTCAATATCCTGACTGAAATAATCAGTTGAAAAACAACACATCAGTTAACGAGTTTGAACTGTTACACTACTAGTTTTATTACGACTGCTGTTACATTTCAGAAGAGTGTCGAGTAAGAGAACAACAACATCTACACTCTCATTCTCTTTAAATACAGTCAAGAACATTTCAAAAAACGATTTGAACAAATTTTATGTTGAGTTTATTGTTATCGAATCATTTTTCGATAGTATTGTCAAGGTATATTTGGTAAAGTATCTTTCATTTTGTTTGTAGTACGTTTTTGAACTTTTAATTTATCTTTACAAAATTGAATAAAATAATCATTTTGATTCAATATTTGTGTATTTTTATTAATATTGAATTGACTGAATAATTTTACAATTTCATAACATTTATCATTACGTGATGAATTCATAATTGCTAAATCTAAAGGTGTATAACCATTAAAATCTTCTATTATTATTGATTTTATATTCATATTTTGTAATAATGATGAAACACATCCAGTATGACCATATTCACAAGCAAAATGTAAACATATTTGATCACCGATTAAATATATAGGTGTTTGACGATCACTTATAAATAATGAATCAAACATTCAATATTATTTTCCAGACATACCCAATGTGCTGGTGTATGTCCATATTTATATCTAATTTATCTTTTTTAATAGTTAATGAGAATTTTTGATTTCTGTTTCATTATTAACCAAATCCAATGACATTTTTTATTTTTTTACTTCGGTATATTTTACAAGGTTACGAAAACAAAAAAGAATTTGATTATTCATATCTTTCTCGAAGATGGAACATGTTGAGGGTATGGATGTTGTTGTTCTCTTAACTCACACGGACACCCCCTCTTCATTCTTCTATATTCAGATGCTAATTATGAATAGATCTTAAATATAAGCAATAATCAAAAATGTTGATTCTAAATTTCTCCATATTTTTACTATGTTCAAAATAGCAACGGATAATATAGTAGTTTAATTCAAATGGAAATAATGACAAGCAAAACAAAAAAAAAGAAGATACATTGACAGAAATTTTTATAAAGTTAATATTTCTATTAAATTATTTGCTAAATAAAATAAATGTCTATCATCTTGTTTTCTATATATTTAAATTTACATTGACAGTTCTGATGCATTCCGTTACATTTTTATTCTATATGGAATTCTTGTTTGTGTAAAACATAATTGAGTTCTATATTGGGAATAATAGACTGCTATTCTCTTATTTTGACGCATGAAATGGGAATAGAGATTAATATGCTTGTCTTTCATCATTCATCTACATATGCTATAAAATATTATAACTATCATCTTCTTTCGTGACAAATACATATTGTCGATGCATATATTTTACAGATCGTACAATATATTACTATAACTTTTCGTTAATTGAAGTAGTTACATTAGGTTCTATATTAAAAATCCCATAGGAATTAAGCTAATATATTTTAGATAGTAGATTATTCGTATAATAGAGAAAATATTAATTACATAAACTAATTGATATAAGTCTCAAGTTTTTTTGCTATAGAAATATTTGAATTCTATTTCGAACGTATCCGCGAATCTAAAAAGTTAGATAAAGTCATATATAATTTGATTAATCTAAGATTATTATCACGATTATCGAAGAAATAAATCTTGTAGACCAATCATCACTATAAATTAGCAATCATTAGATTTAGATGAAAGAAAAATTTTCCATTTAATTATCTTTACTTCTACGATTCATACTGAATCCATAGAGAATGCATTTTTAGTAGTGTCATTGATAAGATATTTCTTTTTGTTTTCCTATATGCAGTTTCATTTTATATAAAATAAAAGTTTCAAAGCAAAACAAAAAAAGACATACACAATTATGAGAAGACAGAATGCTGAGAATCGCATAAAAAGCACACACACAAACACAAAAATAAAGAGATTCATTATTTGATATATATATATATAAATTCTTTTAATAGAGAAACCGGTTGTGAGCATAATCTATGTTCACCGTAGTGTTTTTATTTTGTTTTGTTTTGTTTTCGATTTATTTAGATGTATATCACAGCGTATCACACGGCTGCTGCTTCAGGATTGCTGCTATTTCTTGTAGATGTTGTTATATGAATTTGTGGTGGTGGTTGTTGTTGTTGTGAATGATTTTCTCCATATAAATTTTCTAAATAATCTTGTCGTCGAATTTTTTCATTCAAACCCCAGCAACGACAACAAATTATTTCACGAAATGGTGTTCGAAATTCTCGATTAAATTTCGAATAAATTATTGGATTTAACATTGATGATAAATATCCAAACCAAAGTAATACTGAATCAATCCATTTCGGAGCATTTAATGGTCGAGCAGTACTTGTTAAACCTGTTATACGTTCATGTAAAGGTTTTATTATTGCAAATGACATAAATGGAAGCCAACAAACAATAAATGTTCCTAAGATAACTCCAAGTGTACGTATTGCTTTTTGATTTGGTAAATGAACATGACGAAAAAATGTTGTATGTCGTGAAACAAATACCGATAAACGACCATTAAATGGTGTACTTATACGACGACCTAAACATCCTGCTGAAGTAAAAAAACTCGATGATTTTGATTGACGTGAATTATTTATTGAACGTTTTACTGATCGTCTTCCACCTAATGCTAAACTATTATCATCATTATTAGTTACATTCGATGCACTTAAATATAATTGAGGTGATGAATGGCCTGTTCCATTTAATTGTTGTTTAGATATTGCACCTACATTTTGTCCTAAATTGGCTGACGAAGCATTATGTGTTAGAAATTGAGACATTTGAACACTTGATCGAGTATCCATAGCTGTTTGTGCTGTTCGATAGATGTTAGCATAGATTATTAGTACAACAATAAGGGGAATGTAAAATGAAAGCATTGTTGCAAAGATTTGATATTCTAATTTTGGATTTACTTCACAAATTGGAAGATTCTCTGAGGGACCTGTGAAGAAAAAATAGAATAAATGTTTTAAAAATCCTTCATATCGAAAATAATAACTTCTGAGCGTAAGAATTCCTAAGTATTCTAAACGAATGAATACATATAGATGTCGAGATACGATCTTTATTCATAGATAATTCTTAAGATGACTAGGATGTCTTAAAAATTTCCACTCAATTGAATGTACTCTATTGAGAATAATCAAATATGCAAACTCTTGGAAAATATGAAGATATTTATATTATATTTGGATATAAATACACCAAGTATCCCATATTAATTCTTAACGTTTTTTAATTACTTTATAATTAAATCCCTGGAAGAATTATTCTCTAGTAACATTATCTATTTTTTTTTTTGTAAGTCAATTTTTATAAAAAAAAAAAAAAGTTATGTAAATGATACATACGTCCCCAGCCTAGAATAGGTGGTAAAGAAACAAGTGCACTTAGTATCCAAACACCGGCTATCATAAATGATAATAATTTAACTTTACGCATAGGAGCATATTTAAATGGATGATTGATAATAAAATAACGATCAATTGAAATAACCAAAAAATTCAATATAGATGAAGTACATAAAAGAACATCCGTTGATGTCCATATGTCACACATAATTGAACCTAAAATCCACTCATGACTTAATTCAAGCACTAAAAGAAAAATCAATTAAATATATTGTTTATATATATATATACACATAAGCTATTAATGGATTTACCCATGGCCAACGGCATAATAAATAAACCAACGAAAATGTCACTAACAGCAAGACTAACAATAAGTATATTTGATGCTGTTTGTAATTTTCGTACAATACAAACAGAAAGTATAACAACAAGATTTCCAATTATCGTTAAAGCACACATTAATGAACAAATAATTAAAATAATAATTACAATTACAGGATTACGAGTATCATTTTGATCAGTTTGTGAACTATTTGTTATATTATTAAATTCATTATTTATTTTTATGTTAGCAGTAGTTGTTGTTGTTGTTGTTGTTGTTATTGATGATAATAATGAAATTGTTGTTTGTATTCGTTGTCGAGTATTATTAGATATCGTTGTTGTTGTTCCATTAGATGATATAATAGAAAATGAAGATGGAACTTGTTGTTGTGGCTGTTGCTGTTGTTGTTGATTGACAACTTGGACAGCAGCAACCGATGAAAGTAGTGAAAAAATTGATAGACACGAAATAAATATTGAAGTACGTCTCGAATATATTGTCGGTTGAAAACTCGACGACAGTCGACTAATTCGACGACTGTTGGAGAACGCCACTGTCGACTCTTCGAAAAGAAAAAGAAGAAGAAAGATATTTTCAATTTATCGTTCAAAGAGAATTAAATTTCTTTTTATAGTAATGATAGTTTATACGTCAATGATTTCTCTATTTCCTTTTTCAAGAGATAAAGAAAAAAAATAAGATAAATATAATCTTCATACCGGAGATTACTTTTTATAAAACAGTCGATGTGTCTTTTACGATCTTTTCCATGTATTACAACGAATAACACAAACTATCTTTTATTCTTTCATATAAAAATGAATCGTCCTATGTGTGTATACATACAGCACTTATTTTATTAATTATCATTTTTCTTTCTATATACCATTTTATTAGTATAGAAGCTATGAAGTACATGTGTTTTTTATTTTTATATTTTGTGTTTACTATATACATATAGATATAAATAGAAAACGAAGAAGAAGAAGAAAAAAAGACGATGACTCAATAAGTTTTTTTTTCTCGATTACAACGAAAAGCAACAATATTATATTATCTTTAATTCGATTTTTTTAATCAAAATATTGCTTAAAAAAAAGAACGAATCATTATGCCCGGAAGCATATAAAATATCCTTGTTCAAAATAAACGCACTCAACAAATATATATCTATATATCTATATATGATTCTAATTTATTTATCTATCTTATAGATCTTTCGTTTAAAATGATTGAATACAATAAATAATATGCTTGTTAACTTATATAACATCAACAAAGAATTTATATTAAATTGAACTAGAGAAAACACGCACATTTTCATGTTTTATCGAAGAAAACAAAAATCAATATTGATATTCGTTTTTTATTTATCTATATATAGATCTATTATGTCAAATAGTAAACATAATATATATTGCCTTAAGCAGTAGAAAATTAACTGTAAGTTTTAAGCATATTATTGTATTTAAAATATTTACCATAGCTTATCATCGTGCATGGTCGATAATTATGAATATGAACACAGGAGGACGACAACGAAGAAATAAAATGATTAATATACAATAATATAATCAGCTATAAATGAAGCCTTGATCTACAATAAATATAATAATAATTATATAAAAAAAACAACAAAATTATTTCTCATCAATACGACAATTTTTGTATGTTCTTCTCATAATATTAATACTTGTTTTTTTTCCTAATAAGACAAAAAGAAAAAGAAGAAATCTAACTACGTTTTTCAAGAGTAAAAAAAGACTTCTGTTTATTACTATGTCTTTCCTGCTGTGTATATTATTACAATGAAATAATAGCTGTGTTGTCTCTGTGATCTTTTATTGTTGTTATAAGAGAATCGACAACATATATATATATATATAGATATATGTATCTATCTATCTTTATATATATATATATATATCAGTTTAACGAACGAGATATTATAGATGACAATGATGTTAAGTAGTTTCATGTGAATCAATTATAAGGAAAAAGACGATTCTTAAATATTGTTTGTCTATGCTGTCATATTCGCTTTATATTTGGGTATGTTCCACGTATTTCAGTGCCCATCTAACAGCTATTATTTGATATGATGAGAAAGAAGTAGTAATGGAAAAAAGGAGAAAAAAAAAGAAGAAAAAAAAAGAAGAAAACTCGTCGTTTGCGTCTTTCGTATATAGTCGTGGGTCGGCTGGTTGTTACAACAATTAGGAGAAGCTCTCCTTCTCCTTTTCTTCTTCTTCGTCTTCTTCTTCTCCTCTGCTTTTCTTTTTCCTTCAATCTCTCTTGCATCTCTATTACTGTGTATATGCAGTAGCGGCCAATTTTGAATGCATGGCCAAGTTCGGGCAAGCAAGAACGACCCAAAGAGAGGAAAGCACAAGCGTTCGCGTCAGCTAAACCACCATCTATAGAATGATGATGAATGGTTATAGGGCAGGCAAACAGCAACGACTGCTATATTAAAACAGGCATAACAGGAAAAAGAAGATATGATTGATTTGACGGGCAGGCAAGATGCTTTGCGCATGCACTTGGCAATGTACGACCACTATGTCTGTAATTCTCTCTAGTATTTTTCTTTTTTTCTTCTTCTTAACATCGATATTCATTCTCTGGCTAAATGACGTCCTTCATGTAATATGCGTGGGTATACACATAGATACATACAAAATCTAATGTATCTATCTCTAAATACGACATAGCTTAGCGTTGACAAAAGATCATCACTAGTTGTTGTGTTGATGTATTATTTCTGTCTTTCTTCACTAGACACAAATATACGAATAACAGCAATCGATCCATCTATCTATCTATCTATCTATCTCATTTTTTTTTTCTTTAATTCGCGCTTTTAATGACAGGAAAAGACTCACTAGGGAATAATATGCAAGCGAACGAACAACAAACGCTGTGAACCTCTTACTATTCTTTTTTTCTTTTTATTTTTTAAATACAATAAACATTAATCGTTAGATTACTCAAAGTTTATATATAGATATGCGTTTATCTGCTTCGGAAAACAACGAAAATAATATCTAGCAATTACTATGAATAATTGATGAAGCAGAATGATGATGATCATTAAAATATAATTTTCTACTTATTTATATGGACACCTAGCGTAAAAATGAAAATGAGATTATATTTTTAAAAAGAAGAAGAAGAAGAAGAGGAAGAGGAAGAAAAATATCTATTTAAGAGAAATAAACATTATTTATTATTGTAATTATCAAAGAGAAGAAAAGAAAAACTATTGACATCCGACAATCTTGATCTGTATACAGCTGATTGTTAGTTTCTTTTTTTTTTTTGTAAACAATTCTTATCTTAAAAAATATATCAAATAAATCATTTTTACAAACGTTGTCTAAGTATATTTACAAATAGAATAATTCTAAGTCATATATCGTACTAAAAATAGACATAAATACTATTTTATTTCTTATATAAGATATATATAACAAGACAAATAGTGGCACCATCTGATTTAGATAGACAGCTATTGACTGTCATGTTATTTAAGATTTTTCTCAAGGATACATTCGACTTTATATACTGATTTATTATGCTTTCAAGTGTATCAAATAAACTGACTTTATGAAGAAGAATAGTCTTTGTTAGTACTTCATCACCTACGCACATATATATATCTATAAAAGTATGTAACTTACGATAATTCCGAATCAATGAACGAATATATTAATAAGTACAGCCTAAAGCACATTGAACCGCATGAGATACTATGCACGAGCAAACGTTGATGATGATGATGATGATGATTTTCTGAAAGAGAGATGCGAGTGTGTTTCTCTTGTTTTTAAGATGTCTGTTTAACGTGAAGTTTCCGATTCTTACACTCATAGTCTCTTCCCCTTAGTAGTAGTACGCATCTAACAAGAGCAAAATGTTATTGAAAACTCGTTTTCTTCTTCTTCTTCTTCACTCTTTTTCTATGTGCAAAAACCTTGTCATTCTTTCTCTTTTATTAGAACGCTGAACGAGTGAACATAACGATGACGCCCTAATTTGTTCAACTCCACCAATTTTTTCGTCCCTAATCGACTAACGGAGTGAAAGTGTAGATCTGTACGTGGCAACAGCCGGCTAGCTTCCTGACGTATATAAAAAAAAGAAAGTATAGTGCAAGTAGTTTACATTTCTTTTGTTTATCTAGTAGACAAAATCAATGTCGACACTCAAGATATATGATACAAAATGTAGCACGAAATAGACTATTTTTACTTCGAATAGATAGAAAAGCTATATGAATCATAATTGTTATTGGCAGCTACCTGATGTATCATTGTCATTTTCTTATTTGCATGTAACACGCAATATATCATTGTTCATTATTGAAATCACAATCTCATTCTTTCCTCTACGCATCATTCGAATTAACGTTACTAACAATGTAAAATAGATAGCCATTGTAAAATGAACTAAAAAAAGACTTACAACACTTTATACTTAGACTTGCTTGGTCAACATCCAAACAACAATACAAATATATACAGATTCTGTATTACTCTCTCTCTCTCTCTCTCTCTGTTTCTCTTTCTCTTAGATGTGATGACAACTTTCATCGTACTTCTCTGTTTCTGTCTCTCTCTCTCTCTTCCCTTCTGCAAGCGCTAGTACACGATAAAGGAAACATATGCAGCAATAAAGTAAGAGCGAATATCTATTTTTTTTCTTACGACTCTTTCTTCGCATACTCGCGCATTTGTCAGACTCTTAGCCGAAGAACTCGGTCGGTGGCGCTGTATCGGAAGTGGTCGTCGTGGAGGCGAAAGAGTGGGGGGTCGTCTCTCTCTCCTTTAAAAAGCGTGCGTGTATACACACATACATCAGTAGCTACAGTCATAGTATTTGTAATGGAAAAAAAGAAAAAGAATAAGGGAGAAGAAAAACTAAGCAAGGAAACATATATATATATATAAATATATACACGCGTACATTAGAACCTGGTGACAAGAAAAAAAAGGGAAAGAGAGTATTTGTCGATATTAATTATTTTTTTGCTTCTTCTCGATTTTGAACAGCAGTAATAGCATCTAAGATCAGCCATGACAGAAGGGCAAAGTCGGACGGTTCTGCAACTAATGGAAGAAAGAATGTAATATGTGTATGTATGTTTCTCTCCATTTACGAAACATACTTATTCTAATGATTGAATCTATAGTTCAATGTTACAATGATAAGAACATACATATATATATATATATGCCAAGAAACAATCACCATCATTAGTAAAGGGTGCGTGTGCGTAGGCTATAAATAGAGAAACTAGTGTTCCCGAAAAATCGATTCGTTATGCCTGTCTTTACAGCCGATCTACTACCCCAAGGGAGCCATTTATCTTATAGGTTATTAGTTAAAGTACAAACCTTAAAGAACATTGAACTATCTAGCTTTTTTTCTTACAATGTTTCTATACATTTACAATATATATATATATATATAAATACTGAATTGGCTAGATCTTATTTAAAAATATCGGATCCGGTTACATTCATACAAAACAAAACTACTTGATCATGCACATAAATGACAGATAGTTGTTCGTTCTAATTCTATCCTTATCGTCTTGATTCCATTAGAAAGACAAAATATCCTATGGCTTAATCTTATTTCGATTTTTGTTGCTGGAATACATATATACATAGATATACCAATGTATGCTATTTTAGGCGATGTTCTCTGTTTTTTTCTTTTTTTTTTTCCCTAACTAAATGACGGGTATCTATCGTCGTTCGCGCTAGAACATCATTTGACAAAAGAGTTTTGTTGTGCGACAGTAGCAAGACTTGCATTCGGATAAATATAATTGCGCTTTTTCTTTGCTAACTCATGTCTACAATGATATACTACGGAAAGAAGACAATAACTAACTATTGCCTTGGTCGTGCATCTCATCTTCCCGTCTAAAAAAAAGACACAATAATAACAGAAGAACGTCAAATGACAAATAAAAAAAGACAAACAAAAGGAGAGACTGGTATGCAGATCGTTTTCTATTATCAATATCAGCAGCATATATTTAATCATCGTTATGAATAGTTTATTAATACTATCATTAAAGCGAAATAGATAGGAATGTAATCACATTTTTTTTCTCACTGATCTTGAGCGACCTCTAATATTATGCTATATATATTGAATTTAATTTGATTAATTAAAATAATAATCAAATGGTTGAAAGTTTAATTGAAAAAATTTCAATTTTTTTTGTGTTTATACACTAATGATAAAAACGTGCATAAATAGTTGCTAAGAAACAATAATTAATCAAAAGTAGCAAATGGTATTCCGTTCTATCATCATTAAATAGAACATATTCTTCCGTTTTTTGTTCCAAAACAATCACAAGTAGGTACTAATTTACCAAAATAATGAATTATTTTTTTTTCCGGTTTATTCGAAAATATAAAGTTTCTCATGGCAATAAAACCAATGTCGAAATAAAAATAGTTTACATTTAAATGATTAACAACTTATCTCATATTCAAATATAGTATTAGTACAGGAGACATTCTAAAATAAGATATTTTAGACAAAAAAAGAATCATGAACGGTAATGCTAATCGTATACAAGCTGAAGGTGTTATTAAAAATATAATTCGAGAAATTGTTCAAGAATGTGCATCTCGTGGAGAAGGTTCGATATCAAAATTTCCAACATAATCTTCTATATATTGAAATAATTTTAGGTGTATCCGAAACTTTAGTAGCATTTATTGTTAAAGCTGTTGTACTTGAACCACAAAATGATTTTCAAGTTGATCGTGTTCTTGCATCAGACGATGTTCAACGTCTTATTGATTTATGTGTTAAACGTTTACTTAATAACAAATCCATAGCACTTGATACTGTTAAAATGCAAGTCTATTTCGATATGAATTATACAACACGTGACGAATTTTTAACTGAACATCGACGTGTACTTGGTAAAGGAAATATATATTCGCAACTTTATTCCTTTTGTTTTAAATATAGAAACTCGCCTTCAACCAATATCTCGTGAAATAACCGATAATCGAGCAACAACTAAAGATGAACTTGAAGCACTTTATCGAAAAATAGTCTCAAGTGTATTACTTCGATCTGGACTTGGTTCACCAACAGGTTGAATTTCTTATTATTTTCTATAAGAAAAAAAACTAATTTAAATATATTCATTTTCTAGATATTTCAGTTGTACGCGAAGCCACAGCTGCCTTACAAAGTGTTTTTCCACAAACTGAATTAGGAAATTTTTTAAATTTATCAAAACGAGATAAAGATCGACAATTAATTGAATTAACACAAATTGTTACTGGTATTCGTTTATTTAATAAAGAATGTGGTAAAGGTGGCGAAGGAATTGATAATTTACCAAGTAAATAAAATAAAATTTAAACCTTTTTTTTTTCTTTCTATTTTACTTTTTTTTTAAAGCTATATTAAATGAAGCTATACCAGCAACTTTAAAAGAAATTCAACAACAAACAGATGATGCTGTAGATTCAAGCGAGAAATTTATTGCTGTATTAGATACAATGACAACATTATCACAAAAACAATTAGGTAGTGATGCAACTAAACAAAAAATTCAAGAAGCAATGATTAATTCTCGACAATTTGAACTTTATCTTAATACACTTTCAAATGATGCACGACAAAGTGCACGTGAAGTAGATGAATTATTATCACAATTTAAAACACGTTTAGATCAACTTAAAACAACTATACAAAATCGAACAGCGTTAGTAATATAAATATCTTAAAATCTTTAATTGCCTTCGTCAATATTCTATAAACTAGCAAAAGAACGGAGAGAGAAGTCTTGTTAAGTAAAAAATATGATGTCACGGAGAATATTTTCATAGAGAACCTTATTATTTTACTGTACTGCGCGTTTCCTATTGAAGAATTTTTCATTAGTGATACACCAAAAAAGTTCTTATCGGCATATTTATATATATTCGATATTCTTCATGAATAATTCTTTTATATAAATTCTAGAGTACCTACAGCACAAGTGTATCCTCAATTTATGCACTTAGCTGTTATATGGTTTGGTTTTCAAGATGAAATGGTCTTACTCAGTGTACTTTCGAATATATGTAATGAAAATTTATTAGAATTATATCGCTTTTATTTGTTGTTTTTTCTTCAAAATTTCTTTTAGTATACAGTCTTGAACCCTATACACTTAATACTAAAGATTTATTATCTGATGAATCCGTAAGAAAATATTTATCGAAAGTATCAATTGTAACTGATCAACAACGTTTACAAGTTAATAATAATGGTAATGTTGTACAACCAGAAGAACGAAATGCGGAAGGAACTTGGTATTATTCTGAAACAACAAAAAATTTTGATAAATTACCATTAATGTATAAAGGTAATAAAACAGTAAGCTGATCAAAGACAAGACAAAAAAATATTGAGACTATCTTTTCAGATTTTACTTATTGGAAAGTTTATGTATAGTAATACATTATCTTTATTTTTTAGGTTTTTGTGCGTATCATTTAGCTTTAAATGATTTTAAATTAATTCATGGTGATCCACGTATTGGTATTGTACAAATAAATGATCATTTCTATTCCTTTAGTGAACCGAAAGATGCGATTTTATTTTGTCGAAAACCTGCAACATATATTGAATCAATTGCAAATAATGCCAAATTAAATGCTGAACTTATTCAATTACTTGATTTACATACACATTTTTCAAATGTTGCACCCTATGGTGATTTAACACAATCATCATCTAAACCACATTTAAAAGCTGATTGTGGTTCACAAACTGATACACATTTTCATGAGAAAAATATTGTTAAAGATTATGAATGGAATGAATGGGAATTAAGACGTAAAGCTATAAAATTAGCTAATTTAAGACGACGTTTAACAAAATCTATACAAACAAATACAAGTAATTTTCGACGAGAAAATACTACACAAGTTTATTTACCAAAAGATCAATATATACAAACAAAACGTGATAATTATACAAATGTACCACAACCAAAAGTTTATTTAAGTGGTATTCGTGGACATCAACGACATGATGATGGACATTTTCTACCAGCAAATGTTCAAAAAATTGATCTTACACGTGATATTGATGAATAAAGATGATTGATGAACTGAGAGTTTCTTTTCTTTTTTACAAATAAACATTTATATCATAAAAGTAAAAACGAAGGAGAATTATTTTTACAAAAAAAAAATAAAATTTATAAATAGATGGTTAGATAATGAAAATATTTTATTTTACGATCTACAAAAAGTTGAGAAAGTTTTTTGTTTGATTAACATTAATGAATTACTTATAGATTAAAAATAGAATAGAAAAGACTTAATCTTATATTTCTATTATGAAGTTAATAAGCTTAAATCATAGAGGAATTACTCTAGATTTATTTCTTTGTTATTGAATTTTCTCATAAAAGTGAAGTGAGGAAATGAAAGTTATTATTTCCGTTACTCTAATAATACTACTTTATATGATTATATATTCAATACAAAATAACGAAAGAAGATCATGTCGTGAATGACTTTGATAATTACTAGAAGTACTTAAAAATAAAAGTACAATTACATGTTCTACTAATATATTTTTGCATTTCCTCTTTATTCAACCATTTTCATTTTATCTATTATTTACGTCTTATGTGTATACTATTCTTCTATTATCATATATTAATAACATAGACTGGCTTTGAGCTTAATTATAATTGAATTGAACGTCTCATATACAGTGTTTCTAATAGCAAGTGTACCAAACATAATAAATATGTACAGAAGAACATTTGCTCCTCTCAAAATACACGCTGCGGTACACTTTGTTTAATAAAATAACACTTAGCTTCTAACTCTAAGAATTTTCAAGAATAATGTGAATTTCAAAAGTTATGTCTAAACAATGAAACATTATGACCTCTCTTATAATACAAGCTATCATTCGGCTTCTATGATATCTTCTCCATCTGATGCAGTTCATTTATGTATATGGATCGGCCCTCTGATCGACAGGGGTTTAAAAAGAGTTGTTCTCGAAATTTTTCTTCTACAATCACAACATATCCCGCCATGCATATCTGAGATAGAACAACTTCTACTATGTAGTATTCCAAATCCGCCTGTTTTGTTACAATTCCCGCTGCAGAATGATTAAATTTAAGCACCTTTCGTATCCGATCCTCTCTCCACTTTTCCTTGTATATGCAACAGTGTCATAAACGGTTTGGTGCTCATACACCCCAAATTTACGATAGATGGCTCTAGTATACAACCTACATAAAACTATATTACAAATAATTAAATGGTCTAATTATAATTGTATAAAATTTAATCAAGAAAAAAATATTTTCAAAATAATCATTATAATTTGACACTCCATTATGATTTGTGTTTGAAACACAACGAATTATCAATCGTCATTTGTTCTTCATTCATACAAATAAATAAATAGTTAGTTTCATTCAAAACAATAAAACATAAATATGAGCGATCACGGCGATAACAACCGAGATGATGATGAACCTCACGTTCGATCATCTCGTGAAAGACGAAATAGTCATAATGAAGATAGTAGTAGTAGTTCCCATCGTTGTAAGTTTAGATAATATTTGGAAGAAAAAACAATCACATTTATTTATCTATTAAATCTAGCACCTAGCAAACCTCATAAAAAATCAAGTTCAAAGGATTTGTCATCTATTGGTAAAAAAGTTGCTGAAAAAAGTGGTGGTCTTTTTTCGCCTGAAGACTGGATGTGTAAAAGGTTAATATTTTTACTGCAATATTTTTATTTTAAATGGATTTGCTTTGTTTTTAGTTGTGGAAATATCAATTGGGCACGTCGATCAACTTGTAATATGTGTAATATGCCTAAATTTCAAAAAGCTGAAGCACGAACTGGTATGAAATTGATTTTTATAAGAAAAAAAACTTAAATTTAAAATTTAAAGGTGCTGGTGGTGGATATAATGAACGTGATAATGTTCAATATAATGAAAAAAATCAAGAATCTGATGGCGAATATGATGAAGTAAATAATTTTATATTTGATATATAAGTATTCTTAAGTATTTTTATTTTAGTTTGGACGTAAGAAAAAGAAATTTCGTAATACAACAAGAGATTCTGATGATGATGAGGAAAATTCTAATGGTAAAAAAACAAAGTATAAGTCATTCGAAGTCTCGATCGTTGGGAGAGGTAATACTCGTACAGTGAGTATTTAGAAATTCTTTAATGCTACTCATCTACGAATGTACCATACTAAAATATACGTTTTTTTCTTAGGAAAATGATGGGGAAGACGAGGAGGAAGAAGATGACGACGATGATGATGATGATGGTTTTGATGCTAAAAAGGTTTAAATATAAAAGATTTTAATGAAAAATTAATCTTAAAAATATAATTTGTTTTGTAGTATGCATTAGATAGCGATGATAATGATGAAGACGATACTAAAAATCATCATCAAGCAAGTTCATCAAGTAGTAATAAAAAATCATCTACTAGTCGTGAAAGACAATATTCGTAAGTAATTCATATTTATTTTATTTTGTAAATTAATATCATAATTTTAGACGTTCACGTTCAAATTCATCAGAAAGTCGAAAATCGAATGATAAAAAATCGTAAATACTTTTCTCAAAACTATTTCTTTTTTACATTTATCTGAAATTATTTAGTAGTCGATATGATAAGGCATCTTCGTCAAATAATCGTAAACGTTCAAATTCACCACGTAGTTCAAGACGAACTGATGATTATTATGAACGACGACGATCAAGGTAGTTTCAAAATGAAATTCAATAGAAAAATGATTATTATTTTTTTTTATTGTAATAGATCTCGTTCACCTGTTAGTTCATCTAGTCGAAATTACCAAAAAAAGTTATCGTCGTTAATCAAAATATTGATTATATCATATATTGAATTTTGTATTCAACATAGAAAAATTTTTAAGAAAAATGTATCTTATGTAAACAATAAATATAAGGCAGAAAAAAAAGTCATGTGAAATAAAAATAAGATAACAATAGAATGAAGAATTATTGAAAATATGTGTACTTATGATTTTCAATAAAAGCTTAATTTTCGATATTCAATTATTTCTTTCATTTAAGCAAAATGTTATCTACCACATGATAGTATATCTAACTTATATAAAGATACGAAAAGAAAACAGACGAGAACTAATTGCTTTTAGTAATTTGATCTTCTATAAAATAATCAGTGACAAGGACATCATTTTTAGTCAAGCAGACTATCTGAAGTCCGATTTGTCATTCAAACTATTCTTAGCATATATAATACGATAAAGAGTAAAATTATTTGCTTTTAACAGTACATTTGATTGAATTGAATATAATGATTATATTGCGTAAGAATTTTACTTTTAGTTCAACTGTCATTCATTATTTTAATGTGAAAACTGAACCATTATTATTATTAAATTGATTGGAAGAGTATACTACTACTTTTTACAATTAAGTCAAAAGACATATGAATATTTATTTACGAGTTTTGTACAATTTGTTTGAAAAAAAAAAGTTCACATTCTTCTTTTGTCTTTAATATCTCATTTAATAATCATTTCCATTTGTGTTAATTGCCGTTAGCGACTACCCGGTGTTTCTATTCTGTACAGAAAAAAAAAACGTTGACAGGAAATGAACGTATATGTACGACTTCATAAACGGTATTGACTATACAAGCAATTACTTAGTCGAGACTAATCTTCTCGTTTGATAGACAAGAAGAAAAAAAGAAAAAAAGTTCAATGTCGAATAAACTAAAAAGCCTTTTGTCATTCAATCTAATGAAACATTCCGGTGTTCATGTGACTGACATCGAGTATGAACTCAGCAAGATATAAATAATTTCTTCACTTTTTGTTCTATATATAGATAGATAAAAAATGTCGAACACAAATATGGATTACATAAGATTGAATATCATTGATGTTCATTTTCACTCATTTGTCGACTGCTGAGCTGTCAGAAGACGAAGAATTATGATTTGTATATATACATATGATATATAAGCAAGCAAGTGTGAAGTATATTGATATGATGAAAAAAAAAAAGAAAATATATATACATATGAAACAAGTAAAAGTATTATAAACGATTCTCTTGTATAAGTTGTTGAACATTTAATTGTACATAAAGCAAGTGGCTCATAATTTTCAATCGCTAGACAAACACTTATATATGTATATATACAATACCAAAAAAAAAGAGAGGAAAAGAAAATCTTTTCCCTATTTTGTCCTTCATTGATGGGTATGTGTTCATAACATCTGTTGCACCACCCGTGAGCGAGTTATGTCGTAATTAGAACTGACTAAGCTATATATCAGTATGAAAGATAAACGATGGTAATATTAACGAATGCAAGCGATTCTGTGAAAACACATCATTAACGTCATGTATCTGACATTGCTCGATATGCTATAGCATAAAAAAAAATGAATGAACTATCATGATGTGTAAAGGATGAAACTAACAGACACAATTGAACAAACAGTCGCAATAACAATTATGGCGTTACCATCATTGCTACTGCTGCGAATGTTTTTACAAGCATTATTCAGTAGTTTTTTTTTTGATGGACAAAAGACATTGATCACAATTCCTTTCTCTCTTTATATATATATATATCAATATACATTCTGATGTTTGCATCATTATGTGAAGGCATTCATGTCATTGTCTTAAATTTACAAATGAAGACATATGCATACTATCAGATAAAAATCAAGGTATTCACTTGCATTATAAAGACAAAAAGAGAAAATGTGCTCATACATGAGCATATGAAAATTACATTGATTTTTTTTTTATTTCATATTCTTGCATCATACATGGTCTGACCAGCAATTATCCTTGTTGAAGATTTCTTTTTTTCTTCTTTCTCTTGTCTGTTTTACGTAATCATCTCAAGAGGAATTGTCATAGAGAGATCGATACTCTTTGGTGTATGTCTCTTTTTCAAGTGCCAATTGCTACGATTTGATGCATTGAACAATTTCTATGAACGATGATAATCGTTGTTCTCAATCATACAATCTATCTGTTGTATGTCCACTCTTGAAACAATTCAATTGATGATCACAAGTTACTTATACATAATAATAATAATAATAATAAAAAGAAATACAAAATAAACAATATACAGACATAAGTCTACATTACACACTCAAATGACCATATAGTCTGGTATCTCTTCGTTTCATACAGGTATGATTTTATTCTCATGCTTGTTACATTGATTGTATTATGCCAATCATCGTCTACTTATTTAACATTTATAAATACAAATATGAATACATATATATTTATATATAAATACACGTAGACATTCATTCTATTTTAAAAAAATTGACTATGTCCTTCATAGAGCACTTAGTGGTGACTCGTGTGAGTGCACTCTCATTTTCTTTTTTTTGTTCATATTCGGTTTCCGTTTGAAGATGAATCAAATGAACGAAGGCAAAAAAAACGGAGGAACAAAAAAAAACAGTAAAGTTAAAGGTAAGGTAAGTTTAATAATAAGAGTAGTTGACAAAAAAATGCAACAGGATGTAATCAGTCGGCCATTAGATCTAGCTAGTAGAATAGCTTATTTTTTCAAGACACCGGTCAGTTAGTTATAGTGTACACGTCCTTCCTCTTTTCTCTCTTCTTATCAGAAAAAGAAGGGGAAAAAAAAGCTCAACGAGAATAGTTTTTCTTCTTTTTCTCCTCCTTCTCCTTCACGATGGTACCACTATGAGACTAAGTGTTAATTCTCTTCTCTTATACTTATTGCGCGTTTTCTCCTTCTCTCTCGTCTCTCTGTCTCTCTGCCTCTCTCTTCTGTCTATATGTATGCATGTTCAATATGTCGTATATTAATGAGGAAATCCTTCTTCTTTTGCTATTACAGATTGTTCCTGTTCACATACAAACAGTAGTCCAGCATGACAATTATATTTGTACGTTTATATTAGCCAAGTAATCATCTATACAAAATGTTACCAATTTTATTTTTTATTAATATTATTTATTTGGTATCTGGTAAACCAAAAGATTCTATACATATTATGGAAGATTTACCCATTGGTACATCCATATATACATTTTCAACTGATGGTTGTAAAACAGCAAATAATGCTGGTACATATCGTTTTGTTGATAGTCAAAAAAAATTCCAATGATTTTTTTCTTATTGATCCATATACGGGACGTGTAACAACAAAAAAATTAATTGACCGAGATGATTTTTGTCTTCGTCATGTATGTTCATGTTCAAAATGTGCAATAACACTTGAAGTTTTATGTGTGAATATGGGACAAATATATTTTAATGATTTATCTATTATAATTGATGATCGCAATGATCATTCACCACAATTTCCTAAAACAGCAATCGTTATTGATGTTTTAGAAAATGTACCTATTGGCTATTTAATTCCAATTGATATAGCTATTGATATTGATTATGGAAATAATTCTATACAAGGTTATCATCTTTTAGAAGATAATTCAACAAATAGAATTCTTAAAGCATTTCAAATTGAATATTCAAAGAAAAACGATTTACTTGCATTACGTCTTATTAAAATACTTGATCGAGAATTATATGATTCATTAGAATATGTTATACAAGCCTATGATGGTGGACAACCACAAGCACTTATAGGTCGTTTAAATATTCATATAAATATTCTTGATGTTAATGATATGTCACCAGCATTTGACCATTCAGATATTCATGTACTTTTAAGTGAATCAATATCAACTGGTTCACTTGTTGCACGTGTACATGCATTAGATGGTGATACTGGTCTCAATGGTCTAATTGATTATACAATTGTTTCATTAGATCCACCATCAAATGGAACATTTCTATTATCAAAAGATACAGGTGAAATACGTCTTGGTAAACATCTTGATTATGAAAAAGAAAAATCCTATCGAATTAAAATAAAAGCACAAGATAATGGACCACAACAAGGTTCAGTACCAGCATTTGCTATGGTCTATGTTGATGTCAAAGATGAAAATGATAATTATCCATTGATTGCACCTACATTCAATGATGATAAAATTGCAGGTGTTGGACATGTAATAAATAGTAGTATTATTAAAATTCGTGAAAATACTCCAAACGGAACATTTCTCGTAAGTAATCTTATCTGACTATGCGTGATTAAAACAAAAAGAGTCTTTCGTTTTTTGACACCTTTAACCTTGATTTAAGGCTAATCTTTTTTCATACGTTTGTAATTCCCAATAGAAACATTTTTATATGCATGTTTGCATGAATTATTTTCAACCCTAAAGGTTTTAAAGATTTATTTAAAAAAAAAAGAAAAAGAAAGAATTAATTACAACAATCTTTTGTCTTTTTAATAGGGTCATGTCTCAATTAGTGATCTTGATCAAGGTAATAACGGTCGTATAAGTTGGTCACTTGAGAGTAATGAATCGATTTCTATACAAAAATTATTTAATAACGAAGCTTTTCTCATGTTTACATCAAGAATATTTGATCGTGAAGAACAATCACAATATAATATCTATCTTACAGCACATGATCATGGTATACCATCATTATCCAATACATTAAATTTTACATTAATTATTTTGGATGAAAATGATAATTCACCTAAATTTGATAAAGATTTTTATTCAATAAATATAACAGAAACAACACCTATAAATACAACAATTTTATATTTTCATGCAATAGATAATGATGAAAATAATACATTAAATAGTCAAATTGAATATCATATAAGTAATCAAACAATATTCTCATTAAATTCAACAACAGGTGAATTATATTTAATTAGTACACTTGATCGAGAAGAAACATCAACATATGAATTTGATATAACTGCATTCGATCATGGTCAACCTCAACCTTTATCATCAACAGTTCGTTGTTTTATTAATATAATTGATATAAATGATAATTATCCAATATTTGATCTATCAGAATATGTATTTGAAATACCAGAAACATGGTCTAATCTTTCACCAATCGGTCATGTTCATGCAATAGATGCTGACGAATATTATAGTGAATTATCTTATACATTAGTAAATAATGAGACAACAATGACTGATGAATGGCCATTTGAATTGACATCAAATGGAACATTATATCTAAAAGCAACATCTGTTGGTAAACATATATTTCATAAGAATGACAAATAGATAAATTTATTTATTCTTCTCTAGGAATTGATTATGAACAACGTTCAATTTATCAATTTTTAATTATAGCTAGTGATCATGATGGTCTTAATACAAGTGTACCTGTTATTATTAAAATATTAAATCGAAATGATTTTTGTCCGGAATTAATTAATAATTCGACAGTTTTATTTTTTAATAATGATCTTTGGTCGAATAATTCAAGTGAAAAATTGAATCAATTTTATTTAGATTTATATGATGGTGATAATGATACATGTTTAATAGAATTACTTAATTTTAAGGATATATTTCATATTGAACGAATTGATTATAATGAATTTTTATTATATGCACATATATTACCTGAACGTGAATATTATGTGCTTCAATTTCGTCTTCGTGATCTTATTAATGAAACAATTGATCAATCATGTATTCGATATATTGAATTAGTTTTAACAACAGGTACAAATGAAACAAATCAAACTGTTGCTATAGATACAGCACGTGAATATTTAGATGCACTTCATTTTATATCTCAACATAAACATTCATATTTTGATTTAACATTACTTAATGTTATACTTATTTTTATTTTATTATCAATTGGTATTATTGTTGGATTAATTTCAATAAAATTAATTTATCTTTCATCAAATTCTCGTCATAGAAAAAAATTACGAAATCATCATAGACATGATACAAATTTACTTTATCGTCTTCAAAGTCCAACTGAAACACAATTACCGTTACTTGCAAATGGTCCTGGTGAACAATCATTGACATCATCATTGATTATGACTGGTAATAACAGATTAATTCACGATGAAAATATTAATCATTCTATTGATGGTGATGATGAACAACAACAGGTAAAAAAAAACAATGAGTAGAAAAGAACAGATGATGCATGTATAAATTTATATGAATAGTTTATTCTCCTATGCTACTTTGCTTTCTCTATTGACGATTGTTCAACGATGCATTGACTCATACCCAATGTCATCGTTACTATTGATGACAGCATGGTAACGAGCACATTTTTTAATTAAAAAAACTGTCTTTTAAATAGCGTCTTTTTCCATTTAATAAGAAATGTCAAATGATAACGAAGCGAATATGATGAGAAAAAAGAAATAAAATAAAAAAAAACTGCTCTCTAGTTTCTCAAGTGTGAACGAGCAATAGAAAAGAAAGAAAGAATGTACAACATAAATTCAATTATCTATTTAATGTCATCAAAAAGTTCGTGTCTCGTTTTTGGCAGCTAGAATAATTAAATTTACATGTAATCGCAACAAATATCTATTCAGTAGAAACTCCTAAGAAGATAGATTTCTTTTATAATATATATATATATAGCATCGTCTCTATATGTCATCAATCGATTAAGTCGTTTAAATGCCGGAGGATATTGATGTATATATGATAATTAAACACTTATTTATTTTTAGCGATTATTATGTCAAATAAATCCAAATTGTTCATCAATAAAAAAACATTCAAATGAATTTAAAACATTTGCATTAAGATCTAATAATAATGCATATGATATAATTGGAGATATTATTCATTCCAGTGCATCTCCATCATCTTCATCTTATCCTCATAATCTTAGTAATGATTATGAATCAACGTCATTAAATATAGATCAACAACGTTTTCTTCCATTCACAAATCCATCGAATGTTAATCTTTCATCTGATGGTCAACTAATGACTGTAACTTATTTTTCATCATCATCAACATCAACACAACCTGATTCGTCATTATCATCGTTAAATACAACAACGCGAACTTTAAAAACATTTTCATCGATTTCTACAGCAAATGAATCATCATCAATGATGAGACCACGACTTGCTGAACAAGAAGTTATTGAAGTTTAATTTTTATTATTATGTATTATTGTTGTGTGTTTCTGTATTTTCTTTCTCTACATATATATATATATATATCTTTATTTGAATGTATATAAATATCTAATGATGGATATGATCTTTCAAGTAAATCATATTCATAATTCAAAAAAAGATACTCCACTAAATCCACTACCTAAAGAAAACTATGAAAATTATTTTCTATTCAAAATATATCTCTATAAAATTTTACCTAAACACGTTTTTCCTTAGATAATAATAATAATAAAAGCAATAGATATGCAATCAATTTCAAGCATTCTTGGTTGATATTATGTATATGATTAGTTAATTATATATAATTCAAAGATAGTCTAAAGAGGAAACTAAATCTATCATCAAATCGTACTAAACGAGATAAAGACCATCAACGCCTATAGATATTATGAAAAATAGATACAAAATAATTCACTAATCATAGTACATAAAATATTCTTAACCCTTTCTTTCCCAATGGCACCTAAACAAGTTTCGTTTGCTTAATCTACAAGGAATATATTAACTATTTTTTCTACCAAACTAAGGCACATCTATCGCAGATTTTATATCAATAATTTGAGCATTGCACTCTTCATAAAACTTTGTATCTGTGGCTCAGACAAATGTACTATGCTATGCTATACGATGGAGCTGTACTATAAACGAGTCTTAACGCATCACTCACACCCCCACCCACACAATGATGGACTAATTTCGGTTTCAGATCTTAAACTTTAGCCATGGGAAAGAAAGGGTTAAGTTAACTATAATAAAATTTAAGAAATATTTTTTTTATTAGAATAATTTAAAAAAAAATGAACTATCTGTTTGTTTAATTATTGTTTTATATTATTGATAAGTATCTGATTTTGATTCAGAAGTGTATTCCATACTTCAAAATATTCTGATACTGAATGAGTTGTACTAGATTTTGATGATAATGATGATGAGATTGTTGTACAAAATAATAATTTTGGATTTGTTTCAAATGCTTCATTACATGCACCATTACCTGTTTCATATCGAAAATATTCTGTTGATTTTGCTAAATTTTTTATTTCAATATGTGCAGCTTCTCGAAGAATACCCGTAATAAATGGATCACCTGGATACATAATATTATTGACTTTATTCATAAAATCAAGCATATGATCACAAGCTTCTGATGTGATGATATATAATGAATTCATTGCATAATTTAAATCAATAGTTAATGGTGGTATAGCAGCATTAATAAATTTTTGATAACTACCTCTATCAACAGAATGTTCTCGAGCAAACCAACCAACAATTAAACTTTTTTTCATATAAGGTTCTATTGTTGGTAATAATTTATTTATAACAGCATTTATATTCATAATAATATCATCTTCACTTTTAATATAATATGGAGCATTTGGTAAATATTTTCGTACCCATAACATTGCAGAAAATTCTTTATATGCAACAAATGAAGATAGATCAGATACAGAAACTTGAATAACATCATCAAAAAGAATTTGTTCGGATTGAATACGTTTTAGTAATGAATCATCGATACCAACAAGAAAAAAAACTTTATATTGTATTGTTGTATTTGCATATAATCGATCAGTACCCCATGTTCGTCGTATAGCATCACGTATTTCAATATTTGATGCTTTAGATAAGACTATAATAGGTATAATGAGAGGTAATTCAGGTGATAAATCTAAATAAGGTGAATTGGTAAATTTAAATGATGATAAAAAATCTGTTGATTTATCTTCTGCGGATTGTAATAGAGGTGCAAGAGTTCTTTGCTTTAATGTTTCATTCGATTTTGATATATTTTTTTTAGATACTTGTTTTCGAATATTTACATGATCAGAATGTGATGAAAATATAAATTTCTTAACAATAAAAACTAAGATTAACGATGTGACAAATGAAATAAATAATGTTTTCAAACGACGACGACCATAGTAGCCTACGAACATATTAGTGTATCTTGCACACGTGAATACGTATATTATGATTAATGTTTTGCTTCATTGCACATTTCTTTTTCGTCATGTTCTACGCCTCTCCATACGTTATGTACTCTTAGCAATAAAATTCAATACTATCGCATTCATTTTTTCTGCTGTTAAACTTTTGTAAATAAGACAGGATTGCGACTATGTCTTATTTTTATATAGTGGTACTGTATGTTCCAGATATTTCAACATAATCATCAATATTGATCGTAAATGATTTTTTGACCTTTAAAGAATTTATAGTTCATTGATGATTTACTTACGAAATATAAGAGTAAAAACAAAAAGATTTAAATGTCATATCAGTTTCTATTTAACTCGTTCATATTTCTAATAAAAATCAGTTAGAAATATTTCGAATCATCTCTTAACGCTAATATTATTTGAGCTATTATGAGTACGCAATATTTTTTCTTTGATATTATTATTATATCATTTGAAAAACATCGATTACGATTATTATATTGTAGTTTAATCAGTGTGCATGCTTTGTTATCGTGTTTACATTCCAGTAAGACATATACATATACATATCTATTGATAAAATGTAAGTGTTATGTACTTCAATGAAAGATGGAGATTTTTTTTCTATGATCGTTAAAAAGGAATCTTTTTGATTTTGTTGTCATTAGTAATCATTAGAGATTATGAGTAAACAGTTTATTTAGAATGAGGAGAAAATTTTTTCATTGCTTTTTTTTCTTGAAATAAAAAATGAACGTATTAGCACATATTCATTGAATATCTGATAAGACTTTTAGTACGTATTTATTTCAAAATCAAAAATTTGTATCTATCTTATTGATGAAAATATGTTTTCTCCGGTTTCCATTCACCTCTGTTACATAGGACATATTGATAAGAAATATCATTTGCTGTTTGAATTCTATCGAGAAGAAAATCAGCATACATTAATGTTGTTTGTAATTTAAACATAAGCATTTGTCGAAATACACCACGACATACACGATAAGCCATTGTATTTGTATCAAAATCAAGTTGAACTGTTAAATTTGAAGAAATTGTTCCTAATGGTCGTAAAAACATTTTAGTTCCATAAGATATTTCAGCATCAGGACTAATTGTTATAAGTTGATGTTCAACTGATGTTGTTAAATTAATCAAACGTATTGGTACCCAATTATCTGATTTAATAATTGTATAATGATAAAAATTCATATGAAAATTAGTCGTATTTCTAAATGTATCATTAGTAGCATCGATCACAATAGGATTTTGTAATGATAAATGTACAGAACGTGGAAGAAGAATAGCAATAACAGCGATAGCAATAAGCGTACAAAAAACAATGGTAAGTATAATCCATCGAAATGTATGTCGTCGTTTAAGTCGATCATCATCAACTGGAATTAAAGCAACAAGACCGGATGATTGTAGTACAAAACCTTGTCCTTGACATGTTGGACATTTACGATTATTTGATAAATTTTTATTTTGTGTATTTAAAAGTGGTTCATCATCGTTATCCGATTCTATTGTTGGTGACTCCATCATGCACGTTTCAACTGATTTCTATTTTTTCTCTCTTTCTTTTTCTTTCAACATTTATATGTTCTGTTTATATTATGTGCCTCTTCTTCTTCTTCTTTCCTTTAACAGTGATAAAATATACTTGCCTTTTTTTTTCTTCTTTCTCTTTCGTACTTTTCGTTTATCGATATATATCTACGCCCTTTCTTTTGTAACTACGTATGACTATATGCAGTCTTTTTCTACGATGTCAAGGTTCACAGCTATGCAAGATACATGATGTTGATGACCTAGACGTTGTTTATCTAATTTTGTTTTGGAAGAGATGTTTGAATTGGTTATGATGATTGTAAAACTTTTCTAGTATATATATTTCGTTTGTCTAGTGAAGAGAATGATAGATTTGCATTGTATTTGATTACGTGGTTAGATATATTATTAATGTAATAGACTTGAATTTGAATTTTTGTAGGAATGAAATATATTTTAATTGAAATAAAATATTTGTTAGATGTCGCTTTATTTTAATTGAATAGTAAAAATAATTTGGAAATATTATTTTTTTCAAGAACAGATAAAGCGCATAGAAATATTCATAAATTCAATTCGTTCTTTTTCTAATATTAGAAAAAAATTTTATTTCATTTATCACAAAGAGCTATTCTTTGAATACAAACAAAGAAGAAATTGTATAATATGACATGATTATTTTATTTGAAATTATGTTTATAATTTCATCAGGTAACCATATTTTGATTAAACTTGTATATAAATATGTTTTGACAAATCGTAGTATGTCAATCTTTTGTGCTACTGTTTTTAACTACATAGAATCGTATAGTTAATTCGTATATAAATAATATTTTCTTTAATTGCCAAGGACATAAAATTAGTCACATCGAAATGAGTAATCCTCGGTAGGTGACATTTATCACGATCGGATTCGCTTGACACTAGACCGATAGAATAGACATACAACTATATTTTCAATAGATTCGTTAAGTGTAGTAATAGATAAAACTAAAAACTTATCTTCACAGCTGATATTATATATCAATGTAATCAAAGTAGATTATTTATAAGATGTGAAAAACTTGTTAATCTCAACTATATGTTTATATTATACGAGTAATGGTTTGTCAATCATTTCGAACGATGTTGAAGATAAACAAAAAATCAGTCTAGATGACTTCTCATTTTCAGCTTCTACTCCTTCGACTTAGGAAATAAACATAATAAATTAGTAACATCGTAGTGACGGATATCGCAGCTTGTGAAAGTTTGCTTAACTTACTTCATTTTCGTTAGAATTATAGAATGATTATTTAACAAGTCAATATTGTACTGATAACTTTCTGATAATCGATTATTATATCATGTAGACTACTATTCAATTCACTTGATAATACCAATATTTACCGATAGAATGCAGAGTACTTTATTAGCCTTGAGATAAAAAAATACCGTATAATATCAGTAGAATGTGACCCTCGATAGAATGTATTCTATTTTTTCTTTTCAGATAATAAAAAAAATACAATAAAGAAAACGTGTCCTTGTTTTTCTTTTTAGTATACTCAAAAAGAGAGTACACTACTAGAACCGTTCAGTCGTATACACGATAGTTTTCGAAAGGAGTAGCAGATCGTGATGAAATTTTCTGTACAGTTTAGTTTCATGAATATCTCGGTCGAGTTTTGAAGATACCAGAGTCAGAATTAGACCTCTATCTTCCGATTACAAATATGCTACTTCAACGTTTTCTTGAGTGGAGAACTCGAATCTGAACTCCATTTGTCACGAAATTCCATTGGTTGAGCAATAATCAATAAAAATCAAGTTACGGAAAAAATATTTTTCCTTGAGTAACTCAAGGCTAAGAGTCTAAATCTGAGCAGTATTCGATTTTATATTCTATCAAATGGGTACAGGCAATAGACATCATGCCTATAGAAAAGATTTTCCATTATAATTCTGATACCCAGACATGCTAGGATAACTCACCTGTCTCATACACTTTTTGTAGTACATATAACTCTCGGATAAAATCCAAAATTTCCGCATTTATTTAGAAATATCCTTGGTTATCCCATTCATTCTAGGTTTTAACTTGAGAATCATTTTTCTAATTTCATTTCAATAGATTATAATTTAGCAATGATATATATTCATATGTATATTTTTAGTATTATCAAAGAAGAAATCATTTGGAAAGAACAATATCAATACACAAAACTTATAGATATACAACTTGATCGTTTTCAATCAAAGGCAGATATCATTGCATCCAAAAGATATTATATTATAATAAGGTTAGTCTTCTTGTTTATGTCCTAATTGGTCTACTATGTAATATATTGGTGATCTATAGGGATATGACGATTTTTACAAAGTTCATGAGTATCTAAATTAACCTAATCTTTTTTATAGTTTTCTAAATTCATTTTATTAACAATTGATACGATTAAATCAATTATACAAACACGATCAATTAATTAAATATTTTATTTAAAATCTTGTCTTTAAATTATCTGATATTAATGAGACATAGAATACTTATTTATCAAAATACTTTCTGTAAAAAGCATTGCTGTCCTTCCTTTTACCACATGTACTTATAAATAGACGAATATGAATAACAGATTATACCACATACAAATACATATCTATATATATGTAAACAAAATTTCTCTTTTCTCTTTTAGTATATAAGATAAATAATCTTTCTGGATATTGGCATTATTTTACAAAGAACATGACGAATAATCGTATACGTTGTTTAATAATTTTTATCGTTACTGGTCTTTTAATATTTTTAATTGTCGGTACAATTATTTATCTTGTTCGTCGTAGTGAACATCGAGTAGTTCATCCTGATGCATGTCCTCGACCAAAACAATATCAAACCAATTATGATTATGATTATACAAAGAATAGCAAGGAATTTCGTAATACAGATAGTTCAGTAGATTATTTTCAATTAAGTCTTTCTTGGTCTCCAACATTTTGTGGTGGAAAACAAAATTCACATAATCTATTTCAATGTCAACATGTATTTGGTTTTGTTGTTCATGGATTATGGCCAAGTAAAACTAAAACCGGTAGAGGACAGTCAAATAATATACATCCAAGAAATTGTCGTAATGAACCACCAATACCAGCGGATGTTATTAAAAAATATTTTTGTTTAATGCCTTC
>CAJNOI010000624.1:0-33636 GCA_905250115.1 Adineta steineri
TCAATAACGGTCGTGTATTTATTCATTGTTTAGGTTTGTTAATTACTCTTTTTTTCATTTCATTTTATTTTTATTTTTATTTTCAGCTGGAATTAGTCGTTCACCAGCTCTTGCTGTTGCTTATATTATGCGTCATTTAAATCTTTCTGCTGATGATGCTTATCGATATATAAAAGCACGTCGATCTCATATATCACCAAATTTTAATTTTTTGGGTCAATTATCTGAATATGAACGTGGTTTACCACTATCAACAAGAACAACAACAACATCAACAATACCAATGGTTAAATGTATTGCTACTACTGATTCACCATTATATGATCGTAGACGTTTTCTACAAGTTGAAGGTTGTAGTTCACTTAAACGAGAACATAATAATGATCAACCAAAAATTCCATCACGTCCCAAAGGTTTTAATTTCGATTTAGTTAATACACGTCGACCTCAATCATTATTATCTCCATCATCTGGTATTGCTAATCTATCTGTTGAATCACCTCAACCACATCATTCATCATTACCACCAAAATTATTACGTCCGAATAGTATAACATTGAAACGTTCATCACCTACAGATGAACCTTGTCAATCATCTGAATTATTAAACAGTAGTTCTAATAATGAATCAAATTCAATAACTAATAAACGTGTTAAAACATTACCACGAAGCACGGATACATCACCATTATTAGAAAAAAATGATTTGATAAATACATTTTTTGAAGGTACGACAACAACAGCGACGACAACATCATCATTATCATCAAAATCATTAAATCGATCGAATTCAGCTCAATCACTTGATTCAGCAACTGATCCAACAACAACAACTCTAAATAAAAGTCGAACAAATTCATTGAACTCAAGTCGAGAACTACTTGTTTCATAGTAGTTTGTTTAATGTATATTATTTTAGAAATGTTATTGGTTAGAAATAGATAGAGTAGCTTTATGTAGATAAAAAAATTATTGTTGTTTGGTGTGCGTGTGTACATATCTATACTTCAATGATAAAATTTTAACGTTTTTTTCTTCTTTTGTTGTACTTTTACTGTTGTATTCAAGTCATATGTTCTCATTATTTTGGATATTCATGGTTTTATTTGTATGGTGTTTTGTTGTGCTGTATGTATATTAGCGTGATAATACGCAATGAAATATTTAATTTAAAATAAAATAAACTCATTCATGAGTTTATACTGAATATATGAATTGTTTTCAAATTTAATTCCGGATTTTTTTTTATAAAAACAAATTGCTTCTGTATAACAATGAGTTCAAGGATAAATAAGATACAAATCATGACACGTATATTATTAGAGTGTAGAAAGGTCGTATCAATGACCATGAATATTCAACATTATAATATAAGAGAATAATTCATGGGAGGAGAGTGCCGATTATATGACGATGGATTTATATTTACATTTTGCATATAACAGTTTGTCTAGAACGTAATTATCTTGATAGTATACGTTTATCAGTTGAGTTATTATCTGGTTTTTTTAATCGAAGTTTATATGAAATTCAAGGCGGTGCAAGTGATATTTCATGCGTAAGATAAACCTTGAACGAAATATATTCAAGTCATTTTCTTTAATTCCTATATAGCAGAATAGAAAATTGATCAATATTTTGAAACCGAACGCATTAGTCTAATTAAATTGCGATCTATGATATATATATATAATATTCATGTTTATTTACATCACATGTTAGTTTCTAATAGATTATTATAAATGAGATATGTGTTATCTAAAATAAAAATATCTAATTATTCTCTCGAAGTGTAAGTCTTATTACATTAAATTATTTAGAGATCTATTTCTATCCGACTTAATAAAGATTATTCGAAAAAATGAATAATAATTTTATTGATATATTCATTTTGACTATTAATAAAAGAGGGTTAAGGTTCATGTTTATAAGAAAATTTGTATCCTACGATCATTATTGAATTCAATTAATATATCGTATCAGTTTTTATTTACATTTGTTTTTTTTTCATCATTTGACAGTAATAAAAATTTTGTAACTAACAAGAACGAATCAATGCGTAAAGTTAAGTTCAGTAGATTTAATATCTAATAAGAATAGCTTTTTTTTACTTTTATTAAGTGATGTCGTACAATAAAAGTAGGAAATAATATTAGATGAACAATTTCTTTATCAAGTAAATGACTAATTCGGTCATTTTATATTTAATTCATATTTATAGATATTTGTCTAATCTAATAGTTAGTTCAAATTTTCCTACAGTATAGAGAAATTCGAAGAGTTATGAGCAGCTTTCGACAAAATCTGCTCTTGTGTATAAAACTGTCTATAAATTTATCGATTCGAGCTCAAATCAAAATTAATCTAAGTTTTTAGTGAAACTTTTCGTACGCTATACAAATTTTTTCGCGAATGTTAATGGTTAAAGTCAAGTGTTTTGTTTTGCCACAAATGATAGAAGAGAAAACAAAAGCTTAATATTTTATGTATACCTAAAATCATGACTTCATTTTCACAAAATATTTATTTTGCTTTTTTGGAGATGCTTTGTCTAGTAACAAGCAAACCATCACCATATGTTGCGAAAGGATTTTTTTAAAGCTACGCCAGTTGTTTTATGAATGAGTATAACGAAGCACTTGGTTTACTACACACAAAAAGTTTTTTTTTTATTATTAATGTTTATGACCATATACAAAAAAGTGTTTAAAGCAGAGAATACGATGACAATAGCCATAGAGATCTGAAGTGGAAAGCATGAACACACAGTTAATATGCACTGAGGCAGTAAGAGCACCTAATCGTTTCACATCTGACTTAACAACCCCACATTATTTTCATTTTTCAAATTCTCAGGACCTTCGCTTGTAAGATGATTTCCATCACTCTGTTTCCTATCAAAATATATCCACTTGCACACATATTTCGAATCGTATTTAATAAAGATATCTTTGAAAAAAAATTTTTGTATTAAAGAATTGATTGCTCCTGACATCTTCCTCTTGGTTTTAGTAATACTTTATATATCATAATCGTTTATGTTTCGTATCCTATTGAATAGAGCTTAAAGTGCTGTTTTGATTAAGATAAATTTTTAATAAATTCAATTATATTATTTTTATTCATTTAGAAATTATATGAGTATCACAATGGCATTTTAATTATAATTTATCGTATATAAAAAAAAAGAAAAGCAACATTAATGAATATTGAATTGTTATATCAAATAATTAAATATCAATTTTCTTTTTTTATATTCACCATAGTTTTCGATCTCATTAACCAATCATTTGGATAATATTTCTTTTCATTATTTATTAAAAGTAGCATATTATCCAATGTTTTATATGGTGGTTTAAGTGTTATTTCTTTAAATATACTCATTGCTCGTTTACTATATCGTATTGTACTTGGTGTTGTATTTGGTCTTAAATTTGTTTTATTTTCAACATCTTTTCGATTTATATTTGGTGGTGCTGATTGATTTCGACTCATTTTAATTGCATAAACTGATACAGGTGTTTGTATTCGAGTATTTTCAATAGGTAAATGTGATGGTTCATCTAATGTTTTATATATTTGTGCAAGTTGTAAACGTCTCCGATGAATATCTTTATCATAATGTGCTTTAATAATTCTTTCTCGTCGTTTAATTTGTTGTAAACGTAAATCAAGTTGAGTATTTTCACGACGATTTAAACGTATTAAATGATCACTTAATTCAATTAATCGAATAGATTTCTAATTGAAGTAGAATAATTTATTTTATAAAACGAAAATTTCTTGATAAACTTACTAAATGTGCATTTTTTTTTGCACTAGGATCTTCTAGTTCATACAAAGCAGCCATTGTATGTTCATTAAAAGAAAAATGATTTATTAGAAATTATTAGAGAGAGAGGAAAAAAAAAGTAAGAAACTTAAGCAGCTTAACTAAATAAAATAAAAGAAACATTGTACCAATTACTATAAATAGAATTTGTTTTTTTTCTATTAAAATTTAGATAAAAGTATTTTTTTTTCATATTAGACGTTTCTTAGAAAATCTGTTGAGTTTTACATCAGAAATGTTTTCTCAATTAAGTTCTTTTCCTACTTGAATCTAATAGTCGCTTCGAAAATATGTAATTTGTACTTACATAAATCTAACAGACTCTTATGCTCAATTATAACCATCTCGAGAGTCTACTTATCTCAATAGATTCTTTTACAGAAAAGTCATTAAGATATTATTCTAGCGTTATTAAACCAAGTTTTAAGAAATATCATAAAGGATTAATAATGCAGTACCAATACTGTATTTATATATATAACTATAGCCATTTTTGAGTTAATAGAGTCAATTTATGTCGTGATGCTTAATTAATTTCAATGTAAAGGACGATTTCCATAGATACTGATGTAATTAACCTTATTATAAGTTCATTCATCGCTTAAAGCTAAAAATGTCAATACATCTTTCTATTATACTAATAGTTCGTCTTTTACTAGTTTTTAATTATAGGAATTTGTACAAATAATTCTCGATTTCTACTGATAGGTTTACATAGAATATGTTAAATTTACATTGCGTTTTTTTATTATTCTGTAAAAGCATATATATACATATGAATACGAGATTAGATTTTCAATATGTTATTCATATTTATTATTAGCATTATTCTTGCCTATATCAATTTATCTTTTCAAATGTAGTGTTTTTATTTTCATTTCATTTACTAATAATATACAATCATCATTTATCATTCCATCGATGAATTTTTTATTTTTTACTAAAATAAAGATCATAGATCAATTTGTTCGTGAATAGAATAATCTACTGCTAAATACGAAAAAAACTAAAAAAAAAAAAAGTTTATTTAAAATAGTTTAGATGTCGCGCATTTCCAAAATAACAAGAAAATTGTTGAGTTGAAGATCCAATTGATTTTCATTTTGTATATATAAATTAGAAAATAAATTGTCCTGGGAAATAAACATAGAGAAATTTCAATGTATTTTATTCAACTTTCATTGGTTTATTATTGAAACAAAGAAAAAGAAAAGAATTTCTTTTTTTCACACTTTCTCTTCACTCAGTTGGTTGATGACTCACCGATCACTGTCAAACACATTGTCGTTCTTCATTACTATTAAATTTCTAGATATATCAAATGGCATTAATGCCGATTGTTAAAGTAATTGATTTGTATGTATATAATTCTTGAAAAATATAAACTTTATTTTCATATCATATTTCATTAAGATATCGTCATGAATTATTTGATAATGGTTTTGGTATTGAATGGATGGATGATAATGATGATGAACCAAGTAAAACAATTACAGAAGAATCAACGAATGATCAAGATTCAACTAATAATCAAAATCATATAAATTCAAATCGTTCTCGTTCAGTTATTACAGTTCGATCGACTGCAAATAAAACTACATGTCTTCCAGCACATATTTGGAGATCACTTGCTAAAGTTTGAAACTAAAATTCTATTTATTCTATAAAATTAAGTTTTATTTTAGATTGTACCCGGTGATGTTGTTGTTGAATTAAATGGTGTTAGTACTGCTGGACAAACAGTTCTTGAATGTAAATAAATTTTCTATTGAATATTTAATTTTTTCTTTGATAATATTTGTTTTTAGTTGAAAAAAATTTAAAATTATCTGGTAATCGCATTCGAATTCGATTAAAATCAGGTATGAAATTTTATTTTATATATCTATATATGTTCATAATGACTTTATTTTGTCCCTAATGATTTACTTTTTTGTTTTTTAGTTATATTAGGTAGGTGTGCATGTAATAACTCACATACTTTATAGATTAATTTCACACGAAAAAACTTTCTTTTTAATTAGAATGTAGATAATTCCTTTGTCTCTCGCGTTTTTTTTTAATTATGAGATTAGAAGATCAGATTGGTATGTAGAGTGATTTATATTTAATTCTTACACAACTTTTTTATATTTGTAACAAAAGATAAAACTATTAGTTACAATACTTACCTACTCTTCTTTTCTTTCCTTCTTTCTCTTCTCTTCTCTACAAATGTATATCTCCGAGCGTATGATTACAAAAGTGTTCGATTTCACTATTAACACCCACTTTTGATGTTACTATTTATTCTTCTAAATGTATGTGAGTATTGATGAATATAATCGATTTTGTTCTTTTCCTTTTGTTCTACTCACATAACATACACATACTTGTATGCTTATGGGACTCTCGTGTCCGTACTCTTTCGCTATCATATAATGGGATAAAAGTCTCGAGGAATTAGAAGACAAGAGAAAGAGAAATAGAGACAGAAGAGAAAGAGAAATAGCCGTAGGTACTTCTCTGTTGCTGGGTATTGGTAAAGGGGATAGTCGTTGTTATTTTCCGGGTATTTAAATATATCCCTATTCAATCTATTATTCATTCTTATTTCATATATCTTTGTGAATCATTTAATATTATATATATATATATAAACGTGAACACTTGGGAGTCGTCAGTGATCATAATATAATTATTCTAATAGAATTTGTTTTATACTTAATATAAAAACAAGAACGCAAAAGAAAACTACTAATGATACAGTGTATACAGAAACAATATAAAGGTAAATCGAAGGATACAAAGTTAAATATCCATTAGTAGATAATATCTTTTGACAAGCGGAAATAGTAAGGAACAAAAAAAGAGCAATTGACATATCTCTATTTTCTTTTCTTCTCTTCTCTTTTCTATAAACTGTTATCACTGACATTGACAGGCAATCATGGCTGATTAAATGTCACAGGTATACAAAAGTATAAATACATTTTCTTCTCAGATATAGATAAAGATAAGATTGTATATAAATGTTGATTTTTTTCTCTCTTTAACTATATGCATGGTAAAAACTTAATTGCACATCTTTCTTCAGAGTGGTTTATCATATATATATATATATACACTTTGCATTCTAAATCTAATCTCTTACTGACTAAAAGAAATAACCGTTTAGAGAAGACTATTGATTGAGATAAATAGATATAATAATAGTTTATTCTGCTGTTTCTAATTGACCAAATAAAGGTTAGTTACAAATTATTTCTATAGACTAGTAGTATATAATACTATATTGATTTACTTATCTTATATACTTATTTTTATTAGACAATAGTGGTTATACATCATCTACTGCCAATGGTTCAACTTGGTATTCACCTCCATCATATATTAATGAAAATTCTACGGATACAAAATCTTTAACAAACGGACATTCACATCATCGTTCATCTTTAAATAATAATTCAATGACAAATGGTTATAATACATCAACAAAAAGTCGTTCATGTGAGAATAGTCTTGATACATGTGGTAGAAAAGTATCTGATGAATTAGCTATATCATCATCATCATTAATTGAGTTACCTACTCCATTAATAATAAGTAATACTGATTATGATAATCTTCCTATTGTTAATGGTCATGATGAAACAAATGGAGAAACACCAGTAACACAACAACAACAACCGATAGCAAGAATATCAGTACAATCCCAATCACCAATATTAAGTGGACTTGATCAAAAAACTAAAGATGAAATCGATGCAAGACTTAGAGATATTGATGATGAATTTGAATGTAAGAATAAAAAACAATTTCTCGATTTTTTTGTCTATTTCCATATTATTTTATGATTTAGTACCAGTTACTGCCGAAACAGTTAATAAATCAGTTGATCTACCATCAGCAAGACGATTAGCTAAACGTCTTTATGCATTAGATGGCTTCAAATCAACTGATGTCGTAAGACATCTATGTAAAAGGTATATGTCATTCGATTAATTCATACAAATTAAAAAGAGCACATATATCTATCTAAAAAATGTTCGTCTATCTTTATTAAATACATTACCTTTTCTCAGCTTGGCCAACAAAACATGCAATATACTATGCATGATAGATTCTTTTTTTCTATTGCTTTTATTAGGATTCTTTTTGCTTTTTGCTTTATTCTTAATTTGATTAGAATAACATGGTTGCGTGCATATAAATAAGAAAGGCAGAAAAACTAAGTAGAATTTTATTGCGTCATATTCTTTTTTCCGGAATATGTCTTCTTCTTTTTTTTTTCTTCTTGTTCTATCTTTTCTCCTTAGTTTTTCTAAAATCTGCTTCTATCAAATAACTACTACTGATTCTTTTTCTCTGTTCTTGAGTCTTCCGGTTAGACTGTTTTCTCTCAATCTCCCTCGTTTTCTTTCTCTATTTGGAAGCGAGAGCGCATCATCACCATGTGTGCATGAAAATAGTTTTGCGGCGAGCGAAGCAACTAAGCAAGCAAACAAGCCATGGAAAAAGAAATTCCATTGCGCCTGAATTGAACATTAGCGAGTGAAATATAGTAGTTGTAGAGTCGATTTTCACTCCGTTCTGTTTCCCACAACTGCTTACAAAACCCACGCGTTATGTGCGTCGATTAGCAGAAGACATTGAAACATCGAGAGCGTGTTATTGGCAAGAAAAAACGCTCACCATCTCCTTCCCGTAGGCAAGGCTAGTCGTTATCAATACCATTGCTGTTCGTACGAGCAGTTCAATCAAAAAATACACACCATCATGTGTGCATGGTGGGAATATGTGTTTGTTCGATTGCTGCATTTGTACGAATGAACGAACGTATGTGAGTTTTATATATTTTTCTCATATTTTATCGAAATAAATAGATTGATTCTTTATTTCTACAAAAAAAAAATCAAGTATCATTTTATAAATAAAAAAAAAGAAAAACTAGTTCAATCTACTTCTTGTTTTTTGATACTTATCAGTAGCCTATAGATTAATATTCTTTTTATATTCTGATTGATCAAATAATGTATATGTTTTGATCGGAAAAAGACTGCAAAAACAGTTGTCTACTTTTTTTGCTTAAAATATTTTGAATAAGTCAGTTAATTTTCTAATTAATTGCTGTAAGAGTAAAAGTGGCAGGAAATCCAGATTAGAAACACTCAATGCATTTCTCATTATGTTTATCATTATGACGAGGGGTTGTTGTTGTGAAAAAAGAGAGAGAATAATAATAAAAAAAAAAAGGATCATCATTTCTATTCATTAATGTGGCTGTCAAAGATCGAGAAATAATAAAAGACTTTTTAAAATTTTTGTCAGGCAAATATGAATTTCTTCGAATGCTATAAACTTCTTTACAAAAAAAAGAAGACGTCTAGAGCTGTGCCTTTTGAATTAACAGCAATTTCTATTAGAATAAAGATTTCCGTTTCTTAAAAAACTCATTCATGCAATAGAAGAAAAAAATGAGATAGTTGTTATTTTTCTCATAAATATTTTAGTATATTTTATTCGAATATTATGGTAAAAAAATCTTTTCTACATCATCTTGAACTTAATTGTTATTTATGCTGATGGTTAAAACTGTTTGGTGAGCCGAGAAAATGAGACATTTTTTTTTATTATCCTTAGGGAAAACGATTTGGATTCGATTTAAAAAAAAATAAGAAGCTAAATTCTGATGAGTTATTATTTATCTATTTAGGAATGATTTTAATCAGTTGGTAGCTGAAGAATATGTTAAATTATTTGATTTTCAAGGTGATACACTTGATCGTGCATTAAGAAAATTTGTTAAACAATTTACAATTATTGGTGAAGCTCAAGATCGTGAACGTGTTTTACATTTTTTTGCTGCACGATATCTTGATTGTAATCCAACAACATTTACTTCGATTGGTAAATAGAGTTTATTTTCTAGTTTAATAATTATCTATTATATACATTTCTATAGACGCTTGTCATATGCTCACTTGTGCAATAATGTTACTCAATACTGATCTCCATGATCCAGTAAGTATTATCTTAGGATTATTTTGATGAAGATCTTAGATAAATAATCTAATATTTTTATTTTGATAGTTAGAGAAAAAGAAAATCATCTGTCCTTTTTTTTATTTTTATTTTATATTAATGATGCATATTTGTTTATATGAATTGATGTTCATTGATATGCATCATTTAGAACTAGTCTATGTTATTATTATTTGTTTTATTTATTTATAGAAAATTACAAATAAAATGACATTTCAGCAATTCAGTGATAATTTACATGAATTAAATGATGGAAAAGATTTTTCAAAAGATTTACTTAAATCATTATATAATGCAATTAAAAATGAGCAACTTATGAATGAGACGTAAGTATGAAATTCTTATTAAATTAATATATATTCAAATGAGACATCTATGTAACATAGCTTCGGGGACGTTTCTTTTTTTTTTCTCTCTCTTCATTCTTATCCGATCAATTGATTGAATCTTATTTTAAGGACAACATAGTTGTTCATTTTGTCCTTGGATCAATGTAGTAATTGCATGTACTTGTAAATTATAGGAATATAAAAAGAACTAATTGTTAAAATCGATGTTCTCATTCGAATATGTGATTAATTGATATGATGATGGAGAGACATAACAAAAAAAAAAAAAGAAAAGAAAGAAAGATGAAAAATGTTAACTGGTAGAAGTCAGATGAAATGATTGATTATATAGAAAGATATGTGTTCACTAGTCATCGTTTTATTGTCAAAAAAGATATAAAAGATGCACGGCCTTGAAAAGATAGTTCAATATAATAATTATTCGTTGTACACCGGAAACTGGTTTGTATGATAAAATAGGAAGCGCGTGCGTTCGCATGTGTCACGCTCATTGCAATATCGATCGTCGTTCACGCGTAAAATATACTTTGTCATTTTCATTGAACAAAATATTCGTTATCGTTTTTTTTTCTTCTAATTCTATCATTGAACTAGTAGTAGTCCTCGTATGTACATATTCATCATTAGCGCGTAACATAATACAAATAAAAATGACGAAACGATGTATATATAAGAAAAAAAAAGAGAGAAAAAAAAACGTTTCTGTATTATATATGAGTAATAAAAGAACAAAAAAAAACTTATAGCTAACTGATATATTACTATTCGTTTTGGCGATTGTTTACATTGAAAGAGAAAGATCTTCTTTTTTTTTTATCTTTTTTGTATCTGCCTGTCTACACATTATATACATATTGGTATGTAGTAGAAAGATACAGATATCGACTAGTGATTTGTATATATATGAATACAAATGACACATGCTTGGGATGCCTATAGATATAGTATTAGTTCGTCGATGTGAATTGGATAAGGATAAGAGAAAACTTCGAGATATAGCCAAATATAGAAAAATACATACAGGTATAGATAACATTTAGCAACGACAGTAAATGAGAATTTTCTCGATGACATTCTTTTCTTCTCGATAAATACTTTTCCACTGCTAACTATCTAATAATTAGACAATCATATAATAGATATTATCGAAATATATAAACTAACAGCCAAATATTATTGACTTATTTCTTTTCTTTTCTTTTTTTTTTTTTGTTGGGAAGCTAATCTCTTAATATGTTATTGTTTCATTAGAAATAACAGATACAATAAAAATGCAATTTTTTCTATATATAGAACTCTCGCATCCGACGATTATAATGACGTTCGCTTAGGTGGTCATGGAACATTACATGGTTACAGCAATATCGTTAATCCATATTTAGAAGTAAGTTTATGACTTCCATCAATCAAAAAGATTCATTTTCTCTCTCTTGGTTTTTTATATTAGATTCCCGATACCAGTAAAAGTATTGAATACATGCAGGTAAATAGGAAACTTTTTTTTTTTAATATTAAAAAACAAACAAACTAATACTTCTATTTATTATTCAAGGGTTATCTTATGCGCAAATGTTGCGTGGAGTCCGACGGCAAACGAAGTAAATTATTTTTGTTTGATTTTCATTCTTTGTTTATTTTTCTTTTATATATAATAGCTCCATTTTTACGTCGTGGTTGGAAAGCATATTATGCTAGTTTACGTGATATGATTCTTTATTTACATAAAAATGATCAACAACCAACGACAATATTAATTGGTGATACAAATGCTATACGTTTACATCATGCATTTGCTCAAGAAGCAGTTGATTATCGTAAAAGACAACATGTTTTTCGTTTAAAAACATCTGATTGGGCGGAATATTTATTTCAAACAACAGATCGTGATTTAATGAATCAATGGATTGATACAATTAATTTAGTGGCAGCATCATTTTCATCACCACCATTACCAGCAGCTATTGATTCTGTTTCCTTACGTTTTCAACGACCACTTTTACCAAGTGTACAAACACGTTATTCAATTGTAAATGAAATTATTCTATATATATATACATATATTAAAATAAGTTTTCTTATTTATTTTCTTTAGTTTGAACAATATGATTTTATTATACATCAAATAAATGAATTAACCAAACAACTAAATGATCTAAGAATCCAATCTTATGCAAATAATACAATTAATGGTGATATTAAACAAATAAAAGCATGTGATATGATTGAAAATAAAGATAAAATTGATTATCTTCAATATGAAGTAAATCAAAACATTATTTTTATTTCTTTTTTAATACAAAAATTTCATTTTAGTTACAACGATATGAAGCATATGCTGATCGATTAGGAAGACATTTTCAACAATTACAAATCGATCATTCATCATTGAAACCAAATATAACTGAACATCAACAACATCATAGTTTTATCGGACCTATTGAAGCATTTTCAGGTGTAAATACTCCTCAACAACCAACAGCATCTGCTAGTTATAAAAAGAGTTCTCAATTAGCAAATATAACATTAGCAAATGCTAATCGTTATAGTTATATGATGGCTGTTAATACACATCCTGTAGCCATAAAAGAACATCGATTATAATTAGTCTGATATGAATATCAACTGCACACCTTCTCTGGCACGAGTGTTTTTACAGTGCGTTTTAGAACTGTTATATATACATATATATATATACAAAGGTGTATGCACTTTCTCTTTATTATTATTATTATTATTTTTTTGTGAACATGCTCAATTTTCTTTCTCTTGTGTCTTTTTGATTCACGATCTTCTTCACTAGTCTTATTTCTTGTTTGCTTCTCTTATTGTGTGTGTGCGTGTGTATATATCTCTCTCTATATGCTGTCTTCTCTTTTTTTTTCTTCTTCTTCTTCTTCTTCTTTGCCAAATCCCGGTGGTAGATGGGAGAAAGGCAACTCTCGCGTTGTGGCTCACAGAAATATTTCAAATAGACAGCCAACAAAGTGAATTGAAAAAATTTAATAATCGATCAAAGAATATTTTCAGCTTGGGAAATATAAAAATTGACAGAATATATATTCTGTAAGTTAATTATAGATTTTTATCATAATAATGACAAGAAAAAACAATCAATCATACTAACAGCTACTTAAATTTGGTCATTTATATAATAACTTAAAAAGGAAAACATATAAGAATATGACATTTTTTTTCTCATTAGAAACGACGAAATAGAAAATATCGAGTTATGTGAAGAGCTAAGATAAGGAAATATCTTGTAATTCAATACAATTGATTTACTTGCTTTCATATATATGGCTCAAATCTCTAGATTGTATTTTTCTTTTATCCTTGAATGATTAGTATATAAATACCCTCATCATTATACTAACCTTGAACAAGTAATGGATTCATAAAGTAGATATTTATAATAAAAATTCTGTTTACTATATTCAAAATAGATTATATCTCTCAAATAGAGGAGTCTTATAAATAATAGATTGCACACATAATATCTCTTCAAATGAATCAAACAGATTTTTTTATTAAAAGATAAAGCTTTAGATCCTTTGCAAAATTATATATATATATATGAATAGATGAAAAACAAAAAGGAATTGTTTGGCTTATTTGAAAAGCGTTAATATCCAAACTACTTAGAAAATCGTGATGATGATGATGAACAAACGGAAATTCATTGTAATTTATCTGAAGTAGTCTTATCAGAGAAAATTTAATTATGCATAAAAATAATCAATAACATTAATGCTAACAATTTATCATAATCTTCAGGCTGTTGAATCGTTATCGCAAGATAAAGAATTGTTCACATCAGTAATATCAAGTAGAATTTGATTGTATCTAATACATCAGTATTTTTTTCATTGATGTTGAATTCATAAAAATATCCTAAGGAATTCATAAGAAACTAATTTTATGTCATTTTCACCCAAAATACTTTTCATGATTTTTACACCTTGAAATTTTTTGTTATCCTGAGGGAGTGTGCGAAAATAGAATCTCTAGTACTCATAAGTTTGTAATTTCTACCTGGATAGATTATTAAAGACATACAAGTATAGGAAAATAAAACATGATGAATAACTAAATGTTTCCGAAATCGTTCTACATTCATAGATATTTACTTCATATTTTCTACATAATATAAATTATTTTTGATTGATTTCATTTTGTTTTTTTTTATATCAAAACTTCATTTAGTCTTTATATAAAATTCATCAATGTGAATTTTAAAGTTATCACAATAATCCAATGTTAGTCTTGAACTGTGTTCAACAGATATTTGATGTTAGGAAAATAATAAAAAAAAAAACAAGAAAAACTAAGTCATATCGTTTTTTTTCTTTTTCTTATTTTTTTAACTAATATTATTTCCATCTAAAAACCATGGTTGACCAGATGAACGGGCTGTTAAAATTTCATAACCCGTATCAGTTACAAGAAATGTATGTTCAAATTGAGCTGAACGTTGTCCATCTTCAGTTGCTGACGTCCAATTATCATTCCAAAGAATATCTCGCCATGATCCTATAAATCAAACAATAATAATAATAAACTATTTTATTTTATTTATCTATCTTACCAGCATTTATCATAGGTTCGATAGAAAATGAATGACCTGCTTTCATAATACCAATAGCTTTATTTTCTAGAATAAAAAATTACAAGTCAAAACATAGAAAATTATGGAAAATATTTACTGGCATAATGTGGAATATTTGGAGCACAATGAAAAAGTCTAAAAAAGAATATTATAAATAAATTCATTTGTTAAAATATATACTTATGAATGCCATGTCCACAATAAGAACGTACAACTGAACAATTATTTGCTGTAGCATGTTTTTGAATTACAGTTCCAACATCACGATATTTTGTACCTGGACGGACTATAGATTAAAATTCAATAGATTGTTGTTTTTTCCGATATATTTATAGTTTACCCATTTCCATAGCTTTTTCTAAACATTCGTATGCTGTACGAACGAGATCGCGTGATTTTTGATCGACATTACCAATAAGAAATGTTTCATTAAGATCACTATGAAAACCATTTTTATAAACACTAATATCAACTATAAATTTTAATAAATAAATTATTTATTTTATTTTCTATCGATAAACTTACTATTAAGAATATCACCATCATGTAATGGACGTAAATCAGGTATTCCATGACAAATAATTTCATTAACACTCCTGAAAATAAATTTAAATATATAAATATGAAATAAGATAAAAAACTAACGTGCAACATGATTTAGGAAATTCATAATAATTAAGCGGAGATGGATAGCATTCATTGTCAATACAACACTAAATTAAAAAATTGGTTATGAATATAATAATGTTCAAAGAAATCATTGTTTTTTTACTTCATGAACAATACGATCAATTTCATCGGTTGTCATACCAACTCGAAGTGATCGAGCAGCTTCATCTAAAACAATACGACCAATCTAAAAAATTCGAATATAATCAATTAGAAAGATCTGAATTTATTTTTTCGAAATATTAACCTTGCAAGTGTCACGTAATATATCCTGTTCTTCGTCAGTTAATACCACAATTGTACTGCTAGATGATTTTTCTCCTTCTTCCGATTTTGATCTACCTCTTGGATCATCTGCGTAATCAGGTCGACGAATATTCGGTGGAACCGTTCGACGAGCGGTCTTTAAAAAAAAACGAATTATTTATTTTGTTTTTTTCCAATAAAAATTTCTTACGATAGGATAGGGTCTTAATTTTCCAGTAAAATGAAAACCTGGCCATGGATTATAATTTTCTGCTGATTCATTCGTTGATGTTGAGCTTTCTAAAATAGGAAAAATTATTTCAAAATTTAATTAAGAAAAATTTTACCAATACATACTAGCTTGTCCATGTAATTTTTTATGTTCTGGCCAATGGCTTTTAAAGCAATCTTGCGAACAGAAATACGAGCCTTCAAGAATACCTAATTTGACACAATTTGGACAGCGAAGTTTTGCTTTTCCACCACAATTAGGTGTAACACATGAATGTTCTTCCAAACCAGTAGCTGACATTAGATCTATAGATTAAAAATAAAATATATATATTTTTTAATATATGACTTCAATTGCACAAAAAAATAAAATAAAAACAAATTAGAGATTCGTTTCTTTTTTGTAAATTATTTTTCACAACATAAAAACACAACAATAGTCATTATTTTGCTTTTTTTTTAATAAATATTAATATTAACAACAACAACAGTAGGGAAGAATTTCATTGTATTTTGATTTGATATATAATATGGAATAAAAATTTTGTAGAATGATTATTAGTTCACATTTAAAGATCCCAACTAAATAGATGATGTTTCATAAGCATATCTCGTACACTTGATAAAACATCACGTTGTCTATATGCTGGGGATAATTCAAAATCTTGCTGTAATGTAAAAGAAAATTGTTGTAATACTCGAAGATCACATTTAATTTGAACCTAAATTAAATAAAAATAAACAAATCCATTCATAAATTGATTTATACATACCCAACAAGGTGATCGTAAGAATGACCAAGGAAAATACCATTTATTAATAATATCTGTACATGAACATAATGTTTCTAACCATAAATGAAGAACTTGTTCATTAAGACCAACACATATAAACGAACGTAATTTAACATCCATTTGTGTATGAGCTAGATTATGTGTATAATTAATTGAACGTATACAACGACATAAAAGTTCTTCGGGTGTTAAAATTCGACCATCTTCGTCCAAGCGATATGTCTTACAAAGTATAAGACGAGCATAAACACTATCGAAATCTTTATTTATTGCATGTAATGCGGCTTCTTCAACAAATAACCATGGATGACATATACCACCTGCAAAAAAAAGTAGATTCAAGGATATATATGTTCATTAATTGTTTAGAGCATCTTTTTATTGTGTAATACGTGATTTTACAGACGTGCAATCTTTTTTTCTGCTTGTTAGTATTATATATCTATGTCCTGTATGTTTCCTTTGCTCCGGTGCATTCTAATAGAATCACTTTTTCCCCGTTTATTTGAAATAATTAGAAGAATTTTGATGGTGTCCGAATCGCAAAAAGCGACTACTTTTAAAATGTTATTCGTCTAAACGCTCGACATTTAACATCGTGATCAAAACAGTCTCTAAGGAAATATCTCGTTTGCGCATCCTATAATTTTTGATGTGATACACGATATATTTATTCTGATTACAAATACACATCTAGGTACGGTTGATTTCTTCAAGGACTGTCATACAAAAATGAACTATTAATACTAAAAATTTCGATAAAAAAAGCCGCGACTCAATATGTAAGAGATTTTTTAATCTACATAAGTTTTCTATTTACCAAGTACAGTTGGTGTTTTTCTTAATCCATGTTCAAATATTGCTTTAATACAAGTAGCTAATTTTCCTCTGACAAGATCAGATATAAAATCATTAACACTATCATCACCAGCTAATGAATATAATTTTGATCTTTCATCAACTAATTGAACGAATTTAGCTGGAAACCATCCATGTTTTCCATTTAATTCTCCAATCCAACAATGTTCGTCAGTCATAGATAAAATTTTCAAAATATCATTACGCTTAAAACTCAATTCATTTGGATCATGAGTATCAAAATCTATTAACGCTTTTGCGCGTTTAAATTTTTGTAAGGAAATATTTGCATAATGTTCATGATCTTTTACATGAGATTCAATTGAATAATCAACATCTAAATTAGTATTTTGTTCCATATAACCATCGGGATCATTATCTTTAAAATGTTTGGCTATGTTAAGTATTGCTTCACGTAAATTAACAAGAATTTCTGTTTGTGTTATATTACGTTCAATAAGTGCTTGAGAATTATTTGATGCGCGTCGTGGATTTAATTTATGATTATAACGTCGTTGTAAAATATCTTTTGGTAAATTAACTAATGGTATTTTAGGATTAATTGTATAACCTTCTTGTGACATTAATTCTAATAGATATTTTTTTCTATATGAATCAATTGTTTCTGATGTTAAGTTGAATAGATTCGGTAATTCATGAAATATTTCTTCATTAGTACCATATTCATATTCAAATAATTGTGGTAATTCACAAATAAAATTGAATATTTGTGTACTATTTGTAAATTCTAAAAAATGTTTTTTCATATTTTTTGAACATAGTTAAACCTAGTTGGAATAATATGACTGAACCATAAAGAAAAAAATAATCCCATAAACGAAAAGTAAATTTAATGTGAAATACATTGGAATATAAAGTTAAAAACCATTGGAAACATGTTAAAACCAATTCAATATCATATATATTTAATACATTATGAATATTTGGTAGATGCTGTTCAATTAAATAACGAAATACACGAATATCAACTTGAGCACCGTATAATGATACGGAATAATACTGACCAGGTAAGAGATCTTCAACTATTGTACACATCATCCAAAATGTATCTTCTTCTTCAAATAATAATAATAATGATGCACAAATCATACCCATACCCTATAAAATAATTCATTGAGATTTTATCATCTTTTTCCTAGTCAGTTGAATAGGATTCAAATCAAGTCTTTGTTTTTCAAGGATATTCGCAGATATCATATTTTACAGACTTCAAAAGTGTTTATCAGATCAAATCAGTTATTAAATTAATATTCTTAAAGATAGATGATACATTATTAGATGGTCATTTGAAATAAAACAACCGTTTTCGTCATGGCTGTACAGATAACATGTCTTTATTGAGAACAACTCAACATCTGTCTGGTCACGATAACACATAATCATCTTCAGGGTTATATGACTATCAGAGAGCGAAAACGAACCGAATCAGTAAAAGCCGGTTCGATTCACTTTCTGACGACTATACCCAAACATGTTCGATATTTAGAAAGTCTTTCGTCATTGAATCAGTTTTGTTCATAAACTACTATAAAAACTCCTCTTTAGGTCTTATTATGAATTTCTCTCTATCACTTAACTGACAGAGATTAGAAGCTCGTATCTGCATAGATGGTCTATATATCATAATTCGCATTAGTGAACTTCTCGAAACTTGATAGTGCATCGTTTTATACATATTTATAATTTTATCAAATAGAATTAAATTTTCTTCGATATAATACATACTTGACAATAACCAACATCTAGAATAAAATGAAGATAAATATTTGTAAAATAAAGAAAATTATTTTTTCATTTATACCTGGAAACAGCCAAGCAATAGCTCTTAGAACACGTCTTAATCGTGATATACCGGATGCATTCAGTGACATAAAACATGCATTTGTTGGTAATGTTCTTAGAAGATCTTTTTCAATTTGTTTCGAATAAAGTTGAGCATCATTATTACATTGTTTAAGCATATCAATATAAGACATTTTTGCTTGATATTTTTTGCGTAATGATCCACTAAGACACATCCATATTTGTGCTCGTAATGCTAATGGAATACCACATGATTGTTGTAATAGTGTAGCAATTTTTGGATCTTGTCGAAATTGTTTTGGATTTATTTTATGAACAAATTCTTGTTCTTGAATAGGTAAATGAATAACATCTATTTTATATGCTGAGTCAAGATGTGTTAGCCATCGTAGTTTAATTTGTTCATTTTCATTAATTGGTACGATTTCATATTGTTGTTCATTTTCATTAATATCAATACGAAAACCATATTCATCATAGATTGTTTGTTCATCTGTATCATTTAATAATAATTGTGGTGCTGGAACAAGTGAATTAATAAGAGCTGAAAATGGTTCACCAATAATAATAGTAGGTGAAGAGATTTTATTATGATCATTATTGTTTATTTTATTTTCTGTAGTATTATTTGATGTTGTTGTTTGTGGTAATGGATATTGAGAAGTATAAGATGCGTCATCTTTTTCCCGATAATGTGAAAATATATGATCAGATGTTGATGATAGGGAAGAAAAATTATCATCGGTACCAAATGAATTTAACATCGTTGTCATTTTGAAGAAAAAAAAAGAAATTTCGATGTTATGTCAGTTAAAAGAATCTAACATATATAGTTGGTTGGACTAATAGTAAATCGAATAGAAACTAGTCGTTTCTGTGTTCTACCGACATCTAGCAAGATCTTCATCTATTCTTAATAAAATCATAATATTTCAATTGAGATAATCAAAGTTTATATAAATCTTGATTGAGAAAATCATTCTAACTCATAGCTAAAAAATTATAACGATGCTAGTAGATTTTATTGACATTATAGAAATAAAATTTAGTTTAAAAGTGTTATGTGAAGATACTCATCACAACGAAAAATGTTCTACTAACATGTTTTAGTAATTTACATAGGTTAATTGCCGCTATTATTAAGATTTTTCTTGTATAATGAAGTATATTCGTACGATGACGATTAGAGAATATTAAAGTTGGTTTATATTAAATAGATTACGAATATCTTTCATTATATTGAGAGAATAGTTTGATTTATTTGATTAAATTCAAGTAATGAAATTAATGTAAAATATTTATTAATGCTGATTAGAAATATCAGAACTAAATTTGAGTACATATAAAATGAATATTTCGAAAATAGTAGCAATTAGCAATTAATAATTTTCTTTACTTATTAGATCAGATATCGAAATAGGTTTTTCTATTTTTGTATGATTTAAGATACAATCATTGATTTCTATAACATTTTGACAAAATAGTTTCTCATTCGTATAGAAATCAAAAAAGCAGCTTGTCGTTAGTATATTACCTTATTTTCTTGTAAGGGTTGTAAAAATAGAACTTTTAGAAAGCTTTACAGAGTCGCATGAGTGCGTTACCGCAGTATTTGACATTCAGTTCGAAAAAAAATTAATATTTTTGAAAATGTCTTTTCCATCAGATAGCCCAACCTCTCCACTACAATACTACTCTCGATTATATATCTTTATAACATAAGCATTCGTGTGAAATTTATCATTTCCGACATGACTGAACAAAATAAGGACTTTTGTGTGAGTGCGTTATCTGCGAATATTCTCTTTTTCGATTGCTAAACCTTGTATATCATCACCAATTACCACTCATGTATTTTGAAAGTATGGAATGTATATTTTCCAGGTACATATATTAGATGATGATACTCTTGATTTTGAATTATTTATTTCTTGTACTAATACAATTAAATCATCCTACAAAGGATAAAAAAAATTATTATTTCATTGTATTATTCTACATATATATCAATTAGTAAATAAAACGATTATTCGAAACCGATGTATTTTATTCTATTTTGGTTATCATTTTTCAGTCAAACCAAATTTTTTTCTTATCTAACGACAAAAAATAATAAAACAATCATTTATAGTTGAGTTAAATATGTTGGTTGTTTTCATTATACATAAACTTTAACGAATAAAAACTTCTATGACAATAAACAACAAGAAAAAAAAACGAATGTTTTTTTGGTTATTTATTTTATGAACCAACAATAATGTTGTTAATAGGTATATGAATAAGTTTAACAAAAAATCCAATAAAACCCATTATAGCAAAACCAATTGCTGTGGCCATAGCAATTTTTTGAAATTCTAAATAATAATATTATTTACAAAAACAAAAACAAAATATTAAATAAAACTTATTACCTTTACGATCAGGTTTTGTACATTTTTTAACTAAACGAATGGAATCTTTCATAAATTGTTTGCATGGTTCGGTAAATTGTGTAATTTGATCCATTTTAAGAATCTAAATATAATAAGATATCCTAATAAAATATATATATATATATTAATTAACTTACGTCGTAATAAATAAAATTGAAAATAAATATAAAATAGTTTTATCTTCGATTGTGTTTACGTCGTTCGAAGAAAAGATAGATATATATCAAATGGTATCGTTTAACCAATCAAATAATAGCTTCGTCAATTGATGACGTTCATCTGCATTAATAGATTGATACTTAAAAAATAAAATCTATAAATTCTATCGATTTTTCTATGATTAACAATCACGTGTAGATAATGCATAAGAATTTTAATCATGTTTGTAACATTATTCGTTTGGTAACGATGGTTACCGTAAATAAGAGAACATGGAAATGGTAATTAGTCAATTTACTAGCTAGAGAGAAGATATTTTGTAGTTATCAGTTTAATCTTATTCAGAATTGTATTGATTCTTATCAGAGAAGAATAAGATGAAAAAAGCTTGTTTATTGATATGAAGCTATTGCATCCCTACAGTCCGATAATGTAATATATAATAATTACGATTGATATGGCATATTTAGTAAAGGAAGTATATGACTATATAAACTAGCTAATATTTAGGGAGCTGCGAGGCCGGGTCTATATCTAAATTTAACTTCAGACTCTTTTAAAGTTTCGACTATTCATTGATATTTTTATAAAGTGCTTGAATCTTGTGGGCAGAGAATGCCAGATATTTGTTAAATAAATCGGATCCAGATCTACAGTTTACTACGAATATTCTATTTAGAACTAAATTTCGTAAAGCACTGTCGCGTTACGTTTAAAGATTTTCCAACTGCTCTAATCAATTATGTTTAGTAAGAATATTTTTGTATTCCTAAAATTCAAGTGATTTAACAATGATTCACTTACTTAAAATGTATATGATGTTTTTAGTTCCGATTTAGAGGTACGTTAATACTGTAAAAAGTTTTACACTGTGTGCTGAAATAAAAAGAAAGTTTTTCGAATTTATTACGATTGACAAAGAAAAGAATTTTGTATATTTCTCCTCAAATTTCATCATCTTGTTGTTCTATAAAAAGTATGCGCATCAATCATGTGAAAATTTTCATATCTATATTATTTGTTACTGATCATTTTCAGAATATATATCTGTTTTTAAAATAAATCAATGTCTAATGATGAACTATCACCTACAATATCTTCGATGACAAAAAATTCTATATCACGTAAATATCATATTTTAATTGATAATCACATATTAGAAAGAAAGATTAATGATGAACTTGATAACAATATAATTCCAACTATAGGAATTAATACATCATCAAAACTACCATTTCTTCCAACAAAATCCAATGTTTTATCTTCGACACTTGGTATATTATTTATTAAAAATTGTTTTTATTTTTAATTTCTTTTTCAAAATAGAAACGATGCAAATGAAAAAAAATCGTAAGAAATCAAAAGGTACTATTACAACATCATCATCATTTAAACTTGAACGACAAACAACAAATATTCCATCGAAAATACGTTTACCAACATTATGTACAACACCAAATGATAATGAACAAAAACGAAAATCTGAATATCAGCGAAGACAAGTTTGTTTTACTTATAAAATATTTTTAATTTCTTTTTTTATATAATAGATCTATGCATTAAATAATTTAATGCGTGAATTGGAACAAGAAAAATTTCGAGAATTTTTCAAGCCTAATGATGTTACTCCTGTAAATACTGAAGAAGTTGTTGTTTCGAATACTGAAGATTCAACTAAACCATCATCAATCTGATGTACCCTGTGATATTTTAAGTCAATATTTTTATTTTATTTTTCTATTTAACTAGTCGTGTTGTCTTCCCTTTGATTACTCAATGATTTCTTATTTATTTTTCTAATAAAATATCGATAAAATTAATTTCATTCAATGACTATTACCGAGGTGTCGAGGGCAGAGGAGGTGTGTTACGTCCTCCCGTCCGTATACCCCTATTATCAACTATGGCAAATACTTTTTATCATGTAATAATATACCATAACAGAGAATCTATCGTATTCTTTAAAAAAAATTCAACTACGAAGTTAGCCTTTTACCTAACACCCTTTTGACAAGTATAGTAAATATTTTCGATGAATAAGTTTAAAGTACATAGATAAAAATTATTTTTCTCATCGACTGAGAAATTGAATAGCTGACGCTGAATCCCATTATCTTTAGCAATCATATATAAACGAAATAGATAATAAAACAAAATCCAGTGTATATTGTGCTCAAATGTCTTCAATTATATTGATTATAGTTATTATAACTGCTAGTATTGGCAATTTATATGCTGATACAGTAGTATATACATCAGGCAATTATAAAATGACAATCATCAATAACGATCCTGGTTTTAATCAGAATACAAGACAAAGATGTATCGATACATATTTTGCTAATATGTAAATTTTTAATTAAATTTCTTATTACATTTAAATATCTTTTTTTTTCATTGTATAAATTTTAGGCCACAAATGTGCAGTCGATTTAATAACAATGGATGTACTCGTGATGTTGTATTTACAATTGATCCAAATTATAATGGTGTTGCTTATGCATCAGGTGGTAATATTGTTATAAGTGCTGCATGGCTTCGAAATAATCCACAAGATACAGATGTTGTTACACATGAAGCTATGCATGTTGTTCAACGTTATCCACGTGGTGATCCAGGTTGGTTAATTGAAGGCATTGCTGATTATGCTCGATTTAAATATGGAAGAAATAATCCAGCTGCTAATTGGTGGTTACCAGATTTTGATCGAAATCATCATTATACGAATGCATATCGTGTAACTGCACGATTTTTAGTTTGGTGTGAAAATCGTTGGCCAAATATTGTCAATCAACTTGATTCAGTTATGCGTAGTAATACTTATTCAGCTAATTCATGGAATCAATTTTCAGGTGGTAAATCAGTTGATCAACTTTGGGGTGATTACGCAAATAATCCAAATATATAATAAATTATTTTTTTTTAAATAAAAAAAAATAAGATTTTAATTGCAAATATAAAAATAGTTAATCATATGTATCGCGTAGAGTACTCTCAGCAGGATCATTGAATGAATTATATAGAGAATATAATAATAGTTCAAATATTTCTATTCAAATTCACAGTACGTAATAATAATCTCCTTTCCTTGCAAGGTTAACCAAAAATCGGCTTTTGAATAAAGTAATTGATTGGTTCAATAAATGAATGAATGATTTTAAAATGTACTCATAGAGTACAAACATAATTGGTTAACAGTATTCTCTTTCTATTCTCATATATAAACTGATCATTCGTAGGTCAAATCATTGGTATACTAAACATATGGGATATCTTGCATTATGAATATGAACATACTTTTTATCTTTGTTCTAACATTAGGTATTATAAAATGTAATGAAATATCTATTTTAAATCAAACAAAATTTATTGTTAAAAAATTTTATTCATTAAATGGTTATAATTTAACTATTAAAAATACAGATTTAAAATTAAATACTGCTGTTCAACAACGTTTAATTGAAATCTATTTTGATATATATCCACGTCTGATAAATCGTTTTAATACAAACGCTCCTCGTTCTATTCATGTATTTATTGATGGTTTAAATAAATATCCATATTGGGGTTTAGCAGTTGATTCAACAATAATTATTAATTCATATCGACTACGAAATCCAACATCATTTGCACGTTATTATGATATATTTCTTCATGAATTAGCTCATCTAGTTCAACAATATACAACACGGAATCTAGCCGATGTTAAATGGTTAGGTGAAGGTCTTGCTGATTATGTTCGTTATAGATATGGTGGTTCAAATATTGATGCTGATTGGTCATTACCTGATCATACTAATAAACAATCTTATTATGATAGTTATAAAGTAACAGCAAGATTTCTTATCTGGCTTGAAAATAAATATAATTCAAGTGTTATTGAACAACTTGATAAAGGTTTACGGGATGTTACATATAAACAAAATACAACATGGAATGAATTAACTGGACAATCTATTGAAAACTTATGGTTAGATTATAGTCGAAATTCAGATTTAATTACTAATATTCCATTTATACAAGTAACGAAAACATTTGAAAATGATAATATTACAGATGATGATCTTGTAAATTGATGGAAAAAAAACTAATATAATTAATCCGATAGTTTATATTTACAATTTTTTTGTTGATCTATTGAATTAAATAAAAATATAATTATCTAGTAGATTTAAATAAATTCAATATAAAGTTTTATTTTTCTCACAAATAATCGAGATTTACTTCAATTTCTATCAGGGTATCATAGACATGTATATATTTGATGTGGTGTCCGTTGAGCGAAAATCGTTTAAGCGAACGACTTTTCAGCGAAAGTCACAACTGTAAAATACCTTTCGACCTCACCCTCACTTTTCGTTCATACCCTCATCAAGAAAAATCATTTCGCTGAGTTCCTTTCGCGAAAACTTTTCGCTTAATGGCACCACTACCATTTGTATGACTCTACTGTTTCACTTTATTTTGCGCATAATCTTCCACTGTACAGTTATGTATTCCTGCCTATTTGTGAAAACAATTCAGCAAACTGTTCCAATCAGTTAATAGAAATTGAACATGTATTTTACGGCGACATTGCCGTCTACTTGAAAAAGGACATGTACAAATTATATCTCGTATAAAAAACATTTATTTTATTATTTCATATATCAATTAGTAATTATATAAAATATCGAATAGATTTAAAAAATACGCATTTAAATTACTAAAACATTTAAAAAAAGAAATATTATTGGCTTGATTATTTCTAATCATATTCTATGATGTTTTGTCAATACCATCTTTTTTCTTTTTTCCATCAGCATGTTCTACATTCCAATCAACTGGATTAAAGAATTGAACTGTTTTTTTGTATGTCCAATAAGGTGTTAACCACAAACTAACAAGAGCAAGACCTGTCATCATCATTACTGTATATATAAGTGGAAGATTTGCCTTAATATTTGACCAATCATTGTAAATATCATACCACCAGCAAAATTCGTGAACAGTACGCCAATGAAATACATATATTAATATCCATTGATTAATTTTCCATACTTTTGTATGTTCAAGTTTTAATTTTAATAAACACCAACAAACACATGAAAATGGTGTACTTGCTTCAAGTATAAAACCTTTTATTGCATAATAATGACCAAGATTATACCATGCAGCAAGAAAATAGCCACTGAATGCAAAAAAAATGATGTAAATGTAATTCTTTGGAGAATGTACCATATTTTACATCGAAGAAAATTAATGTCGATTCTTCGAATATGAAGAAACCAGTTAAAATAGATAAAAATGTCCATGATTCATCCGTTGATGATAGTACATGGTCACACTTAAGACGACCATCAACATAAATAATATAAGCAGCTAAATATAGAACAAAAAAAAATTAATGATAGCTTTGAGTCTTATAAACAATTCATACCCCATAATGTACACATGCCACATACTGAGCGAACCATAGCTAATTGCCAAAACATTTGTTCTTTTGCTTTCAATGACCTATTTTCAAAAAAAAAGAAAGAATTAGAAATCTCGGATGGTATCTGAATCTTGAAGAAGGTTATTAAACTTGCTATACTGATTACTACTAAAAGACAAGGACTACATTCTACTTGCTTGCAGACATTATTAAACTTGTTACTGGCACTCTCATAAATGAACTAACGAATCAATCAAAACACCTAGTTATAATATTAGAAGGTCACACTAACGAAATTGTTGAAATAATTTGATGTTATTTTATAGTCAAAATTTACAATATATAGTATTAAATTGACTTTACCGAACTCCAGGTATGAGAGTTTTTGATATCCAACCCATAATAAAATACAATGTTAACCAACCAAGAGAACTAACACCAATACGAATGACATTGTCACCTATAGATTGACTTGATTGTGTGCATATTACAGGTATTTCCGCGTTTACACTAACCTAATATTCATATTTTAATTAACAAAAAAAAACGTAATTTTTCAACAAGAAAAATTATCTCACCATTTTCATGTTTATAACAACTTAATTCTATCTATCTGCCTGAAGGTGAAATTAAATATTCTTGACAGTGTATCCAACTTATAACAATAGATAAGCGAAGCAACTTTTTGTTTTTTTTGTGCTGTTATCATATTATTATTTTGCATTCCTCGTGATATTAACATTACTAACAACAGTACTCTTATATTTGTAAATAAATAGGCCAGTTATTCAAAAAAAAATATATGTTGAAATAACTTTCGAAAAGAAAATATTTTATTTTTAAATAAATAAATAAAAATATCAAATAGTATTTTATTAGTACTACGAGAATATATTATAAAAAAAATGTATGTTGTATAAACTTGATTTCATGCTTGTTACAACACTAGTTGACCTGAATAAATATATACATGTTTAAATGACCGTCTATAAGCCTCCGGTATAATTATTAGTGAAGCCAAATGATTACATAGATGTTCAACAAGCAAATAAAAATTGCAAGTGTATATGCAAATATTATGTAGAAATATTGAACATATTTGCGTAGAATATATATCAATCATATATGTAACAGAAAAAATTTCATTTATTATGAAAATATTTTCATTGAAAATGAAATTATTTCAATTTGTTGATTTTATAAGAGGTAACAATCAATCAATCTTTCATTCATTATGACATCTCATTGGCATTCTTTTTTTTTCAAAAGTAACCTACAAACCAAGGTCATTATTTCAAATGTAGAAGTATAATAACCTTGAACATCAGTTAGACAGTGTTGTATTGAATATAAACTTTATACATATATTATTGTCATTATTTAGTAATTTTAGGTGAATATAATTGTTAAATATTTGTGTATATATATGACTGAACCTGACTATTAAAATTGAATTTTCGTTTTTTTTTTTAATATAAATTTATATTTGTAATACATATTACGTTGTTCTTGAAATTTTGATCATCAATCTAGGAAAAGAGAAGAGAAGAGAAAGGCAATACATAAAACATGATTTTTTTTTTCTTTTTCTTTCTTCTTGTTCTTGTTCTTCTTCATCTCAACGTTGTAATATACAACACATTTAAACCACTACTTCATCACCACCATCATCATTTCTTTTTCTTTTCTTACTAGTTGCCTCTTTCTCTCTCTCCCTCGCGGTTTTTTTTACTCGTCATTCATTTTCGAATGTTAAGAGCCATCGATGGCATTTGTGTAGTTGAGTTGTTAGTGAGACAAAAAAATATATAGAAATGTCTTTAAAAGTGTCAGATGGATATTATCAATAAGATTTATTACCTAATTAGCTTCATCTATTCTTCTTGTTATTTTTTCAAAATGCGTGACATATGTTCAATGTATAGATATGTATGTATATATAGTCGTATTTTTTATGGCAGCCAGGTAAGTCGTATATGTCTTATCACGCAACAAATTAATTCATATGTTTGGTTACTTTATAGTTTTATTTCAAATATTTGAATGAATAAGAAAGAAAGAAAGAGAGCAATAATGAATGTTTATTACAATGTGTGAATATATACTACGATGAATAGTTTCGAAATTATTGAGTTGCAATAAATAGATTTCTTTTTTTTTAGATTAGTAATGGTATAATATATTGATAAGCAGCGGTCTTCACGTGTGACGATGAATTTTCCATGTGGACCGTTGGATTCAATCCAATTGATCGCACTTATCCTTTTTGTACTTCTTACTCTACAAAGTTTATTAGGTATTGGTCTAGGTATAGGATTTCTTCTTCAACCACCATTATATAAAACTATTATTGATCTCAATGCTGCTTTTAATAGACAAGCTTATTTTTCCATTTATGCACGTATGTAAAAATTGTTGAAAGAGGAGAAAAAAAATAATCGACTATAAATGTCTTTTTTTTAGCTCATATTCTTCTCATAATCGGTAGTGGTATAGTAGCAATACCAATCATTTTTGGCATATTTGGTATAATACAACGTCGTTGGCGTTATTTAATAATTTCTCTTGCTCTACTTTCACTTTATATGGCAATTTTATCAGGTGCTTGTGCTTCAGGTTTTGCTTATTATGATCGTCTTCGACCTACACTTGAAAATGATGTTGCACTAACATCAGCATCTGTATGGATACCTGTTCGTTCAACTTATAATTGTACAGGAACAAATTGCGTTACAGCATTAGAAAATGCAATGTATGCCAATAAACAACGTATTGGTATAATATCTGCTGTATTTTTACTTGTACCAAGTTTAATCATAATTATTATTATGTTTCAAATGCGTCGAGATGTACTCTATTTTAAATAATAATATAATAGACATATAGAAGTTCATGAACCCTATTTCACCTTCTTTTTTATGATGGTGCTTCTCTTTTCTATGCAATACGGTGCTAAATTTAGATAAATATAAATATATATATACATACAAATCTCTATATCAGTGTGCATAACTATTAATATTCAATAATAATAAAAAAAAAAACGAAAGATAGATGTAATATTCTCTTTATCGTTATCGCTCACTGAGCTAATAATTGACCGTGATATTAAGTTTTTCTTTTTTCTATATTGATTACATAATATAGACTATACAAGAAAAAACGTGACGTATGATAACGAGAAATACACTAAATAAAAATGAACATGAACTTGAGAATTGAACTGTATATGTAAATTTATATCATGTCATACTTTTACTTTCGTTCAATGAACAATAATAATATTAACAAATGAAAACTGTCATCATATAAATATTTGACAAAAAATTTACATATTTTATGTAAATAGAAATTTAAATTCATATGATGATAAATTAAAATTTTATCACGTGTGATAAACTACATTTATATATGAAGAAAATGGCACATATGTAATATTTTTGTTTATGTTGATGTAATTCAGATTTTAAATTGAATAAAAATATGTTAATCATTTTAAACATTATCAATCACTTAAAATTCTATCATAATATTTGGTATCAGTATTACGTCTAGACATTATTCGTACAGTTATCAGTAGAATTATGTAGTTTATACAAATAAAATCGATCACTATTGTACATCGTATTTGTTAATCATCATTATCGTATAATAGTAACTTTAGGAGCATTTTTAACATTTAACATTTGAGCTTCATCATTACCTTCGATAGTAGTATGATCTCTGCTACTTCAAATAACAAAAAACGTTTAACGATCAAAATAATATAAGATTACATAATATAATCTATTTATAGCATGATAAGAAGATTTTAATGATGCATTTCTATATATACGTATTTTTTTTTAATTTTAAAACATGATTACAACAAGTAGAATTGAAAATATATATATACATGTGGAGCAAACTTTATAGTGAATTATGTAATACAGTACTTATAAAATTCTTCCTCTTAATACAAAAGATGGTAAATGAATGCATTTAACATCCTTTTATTTTAATTCAATGTCGTGTAAGGAAATCAAACAATACAGATTAATTCTAATCAGTCAACATTTCCGTTTCTTAACAATTGTTATTGATCAATAATGAAACATACGATATATACTAGTTTATCTGTCATGACATTTACAAAAAAAAAAATATGGAGTTCATTCATCTGTAAATAATCCTTTTTTTTTTAAACTTTGAAATGAGTCCATACATATATAGTGTCATGTTGTCAATGGTAACACTATTTTTGTATTGTTATTTTTTACTTGTCAAGCGTCACACTGTAGATTAATTTTGTTTGCTTATTATTCTTTGATTTGATTGAAAAGAGCACTTATTTTTTTCTTCTTCAAAAACAATCGGAACACTTTTATTATTAATTCTGTTGAAAAAAAAATTCAAAGAATTAATTCAATTAATAATAATACGAAATATAGTTGTTAAATTTTAAGATAAAATTCTCAATTTTTTTCGTTCATTTCAATACATGTGTGTCATGCATTTATCTGATGAAATTTATTACAGTTTTTTTTGAGTTGTGATACCTATTCATATTCAGTATTGACATATATAGATCTAGAGAATATTATGAGTAGTGAACTTTAGCATCAGATTAGTCATAAGATAAGATCGTCTTTTTGTATTAATTAAAATTATCAATTCTTCTTTCAACAAATAGATTTACTTATCTACATATGATGCAATAACGAACTTTCTATTCTCAATTATCGTAAGGCGATAATTTGATGAAAAAAAGAATTTATTGATCATTTTTCATATATAAGATTATAGTTGACTAAAAATGCGTAAGAATTCTGATATTGACTGAATAAACAGTTGTTTGCACTAAAAAGTCTAAATCAATCATCGTACAAAATTTATGATAAATTTTCTAAGGTTTCACATTTGAAAAATTTGTTAGGACATATTACAAGAAAATTTTTTTTAGATATTTCTAAATTAATTTTTTTTCGTCTATTCATAAATGTTATATTATAAGTAATATTTCCTTTTTTCTTCTAATTAACTAAATACTTTATGACATCTACTTGATTAAATTATAATGCTAACGTTAGTCAACAAGACTTTTTTTGTCTTCAGTCTATCGAAAGCCATTCTTTTTTCTTTCAATAATATGAGAAACCTATAAGAAGTCTTTTTTTTTAATCATTTCACTACAATATTTAAAGCAATAGTCAATCACTTTTAACTTGACCATTTTAAGAAGTGTAGAAAAAAGAAAATAGTCCTCCTTTTATTTACAGATCTTTTGTATTATTCTAATCAATATGAAATGATGAAATATTCATGAAAATTTATTTTTTATTAATATGCATTAGTATTTTGAATATAATAAATAGATGGGTTTTGATTCGGAATAGGATTTATTATTTGTCTGTTTGTTAATTGTGGTGATGCTGTATATTCTCTTGGTGTTTGCTGAACTTTTCGAACAGGTTGTGCATAATTTTCATTTGGAATTTGTTCGTCGTCTGTAGGTGGTAATTTTTTATAAACTCTTCGAACAACTGTTAAATCAGGTTCAGTAGTTTGTTTTGGTCTAACAGTTTCAGGTGGCTGCTGTTGTTTTCTATAGGGTTCTTGTTGAGGATTAACCCTAGAACTAGGAGGATTCACTGGTGTATAACGAACGACATCATTTGGTTCATCGAGATGATACATATTAACTTTTGGTGGTGGTTGAGAAGTATAAGAGTTGGCAGGTTGTATTACATATGGTCGTTCAGTATTTTGTGTATTTGGATTATTTTGTCGTCTTGGTGGTGTTTGTGCACGTGAACGTGTTGGTTGAGGACTTTCAGCAACATACCGTGGTTGTGGTGTATCTCTTACAATTTCTTTTTGATATACTGTTTGAGGTGGTGCACCATTCATATGATATAGAGTTGGTGCATCAGCAGTAATAAGTTCTTTTTTATAAACTGTTTGAGGAGGTGCTTTTTGATAAACAGTTGGAGGAGGCGCTGTTGTACCACCATTCATATGGTATAATGTTGGTGCGGTATTAGAAGGATATTGAACGTCATTTTGCAATGTGCGAGGATTTTGAGTGACAGTACGTCGTTGTGGTGGTGGTGATTCTTCTCTTACAGGTTCTTTTCGATAAACTGTTTGAGGAGGAGGTGCTGTTGTTCCACCATTCATATGATATAGTGTTGGTGCACCAGCATTAACAATTTC
>CAJNOI010000625.1:0-33557 GCA_905250115.1 Adineta steineri
TCAATAACGGTCGTGTATTTATTCATTGTTTAGGTTTGTTAATTACTTTTTTTTTGATTTTATTTTATTTTTATTTTTATTTTCAGCTGGAATTAGTCGTTCACCAGCTCTTGCTGTTGCTTATATTATGCGTCATTTAAATCTTTCTGCTGATGATGCTTATCGATATATAAAAGCACGTCGATCTCATATATCACCAAATTTTAATTTTTTGGGTCAATTATCTGAATATGAACGTGGTTTACCACTATCAACAAGAACAACAACAACATCAACAATACCAATTGTTAAATGTATTGCTACTACTGATTCACCTTTATATGATCGTAGACGTTTTCTACAAGTTGAAGGTTGTAGTTCACTTAAACGAGAACATAATAATGATCAACCAAAAGTTCCATCACGTCCCAAAGGTTTTAATTTTGATTTAGTTAATACACGTCGACCTCAATCATTATTATCTCCATCATCTGGTATTGCTAATCTATCTGTTGAATCACCTCAACCACATCATTCATCATTACCACCAAAATTATTACGTCCGAATAGTATAACATTGAAACGTTCATCACCTACAGATGAACCTTGTCAATCATCTGAATTATTAAACAGTAGTTCTAATAATGAATCAAATTCAATAACTAATAAACGTGTTAAAACATTACCACGAAGCACAGATACATCACCATTATTAGAAAAAAATGATTTGATAAATACATTTTTTGAAGGAACGACAACAACAGTGACGACAACATCATCATTATCATCAAAATCATTAAATCGATCGAATTCAGCTCAATCACTTGATTCAGCAACTGATGCAACAACAACAACTCTAAATAAAAGTCGAACAAATTCATTGAATTCAAGTCGAGAACTACTTGTTTCATAGTAGTTTGTTTAATGTATATTATTTTAGAAATGTTATTGGTTAGAAATAGATAGAGTAGCTTTATGTAGATAAAAAAATTATTGTTGTTTGGTGTGCGTGTGTACATATCTATACTTCAATGATAAAATTTTAACGTTTTTTTCTTCTTTTGTTGTACTTTTACTGTTGTATTCAAGTCATATGTTCTCATTATTTTGGATATTCATGGTTTTATTTGTATGGTGTTTTGTTGTGCTGTATGTATATTAGCGTGATAACACGCAATGAAATATTTAATTTAAAATAAAATAAACTCATTCATGAGTTTATACTAAATATATAAATTGTTTTCAAATTTAATTCCGTATTTTTTTTTCTATGAAAACAAATTGCTTCTGTATAACAATGAGTTCAAGGATAAATAAGATACAAATCATGACACGTATATTATTAGAGTGTAGAAAGGTCGTATCAATGACCATGAATATTCAACATTATAATATAAGAGAATAATTCATGGGAGGAGAGTGCCGATTATATGACGATGGATTTATATTTACATTTTGCATATAACAGTTTGTCTAGAACGTAATTATCTTGATAGTATACGTTTATCAGTTAAGTTATTATCTGATTTTCTTAATCGAAGTTTATATGAAATTCAAGACGGTACAAATGATATTCTATTCGTAAGATTAATCTTGAACGAAATATATTCAAGTCATTTTCTTTAATTCCTATATAGCAGTTCAAAAAATTGATCAATATTTTGAAACCGAACGCATTAGTCTAATTAAATTGCGATCTATGATATATATATATAATATTCATGTTTATTTACATCACATGTTAGTTTCTAATAGATTATTATAAATGAGATGTATATTATCTGAAATAAAAATATCTAATTATTCTATCGAAGTGTAAGTCTTATTACATTAAATTATTTAGAGATCTATTTCTATCCGACTTAATAAAGATTATTCGAATAAATGAATAATAATTTTATTGATATATTCATTTTGACTATTAATAAAAGAGGGTTAAGGTTCATGTTTATAAGAAAATTTGTATCATACGATCATTATTGAATTCAATTAATATATCGTATCAATTTTTATTTACATTTGTTTTTTTTTTCATCATTTGACAGTAATAAAAATTTTGTAACTAACAAGAACGAATCAATGCGTAAAGTTAAGTTCAGTAGATTTAATATCTAATAAGAACAGTTTTTTTTACTTTCATTAAGTGATGTCGTACAATAATAGTAGGAAATAATATTAGAAGAGCAATTTCTTTATCAAGTAAATGACTAATTCGGTCATTTTATATTTAATTCATATTTATAGATATTTGTCTAATCTAATAGTTAGTTTAAGTTTTCCTACAGTATAGAGAAATTCGAAGAGTTATGAGCAGCTTTCGACAAAATCTGCTCTTGTGCATAAAACTGTGTATGATTTTATCGAATCGAGCTCAAATCAAAATTAATCTAAGTTTTTGGTACGCTATACAAATTTTTTCGCGAATGTTGATGGTTAAAGTCAAGTGTTTTGTTTTGCCACAAATGATAGAAGAGAAAACAAAAGCTTAATATTTTATGTATACCTAAAATCATGACTTCATTTTCACAAAATACTCTTTCCTTTTTTGAGATACTTTGTCTAGTAACAAGCAAACCATCACCATATGTTGCGAAAGGATTTTTTTAAAGCTACACCAGTTGTTTTATGAATGAGTATAACGAAACACTTGGTTTACTACACACAAAAAGTTTTTTTTTTATTAATGTTTATGACCATATACAAAAAAGTGTTTAAAGCAGAGAATACGATGACAATAGCCAGAGAGATCTGAAGTGGAAAGCATGAACACACAGTTAATATGCACTGAGGCAGTAAGAGCACCTAATCGTTTCACATCTGACTTAACAACCCCACATCATTTTCATTTTTCAAATTCTCAGGACCTTCGCTTGTAAGATGATTTCCATCATTCTGTTTTTTATCAAAATTTATCCACTTGCATACATATTTCGAATCGTATCTAATAAAGATACCTTTGAAAAAAAAGATTTTGTATTAAAGAATTGATTGCTCCTGACATCTTCCTCTTGGTTTTAGTAATACTTTATATATCATAATCGTTTATGTTTCGTATCCTATTGAATAGAGCTTAAAGTGCTGTTTTGATTAAGATAAATTTTTAATAAATTCAATTATATTATTTTTATTCATTTAGAAATTATATGAGTATCACAATGGCATTTTAATTATAATTTATCGTATATAAAAAAAAAGGAAAAGCAACATTAATGAATATTGAATTGTTATATCAAATAATTAAATATCAATTTTCTTTTTTTATATTCACCATAGTTTTCGATCTCATTAACCAATCATTTGGATAATATTTCTTTTCATTATTTATTAAAAGTAGCATATTATCCAATGTTTTATATGGTGGTTTAAGTGTTATTTCTTTAAATATACTCATTGCTCGTTTACTATATCGTATTGTACTTGGTGTTGTATTTGGTCTTAAATTTGTTTTATTTTCAACATCTTTCCGATTTATATTTGGTGGTGCTGATTGATTTCGACTCATTTTAATTGCATAAATTGATACAGGTGTTTGTATTCGAGTATTTTCAATAGGTAAATGTGATGGTTCATCTAATGTTTTATGTATTTGTGCAAGTTGTAAACGTCTCCGATGAATATCTTTATCATAATGTGCTTTAATAATTCTTTCTCGTCGTTTAATTTGTTGTAAACGTAAATCAAGTTGAGTATTTTCACGACGATTTAAACGTATTAAATGATCACTTAATTCAATTAATCGAATAGATTTCTAATTGAAATAGAATAATTTATTTTATAAAACGAAAATTTCTTGATAAACTTACTAAATGTGCATTTTTTTTTGCACTAGGATCTTCTAGTTCATACAAAGCAGCCATTGTATGTTCATTAAAAGAAAAATGATTTATTAGAAACTATTAGAGAGAGGAAAAAAAAAGTAAGAAACTTAAGCAGCTTAACTAAATAAAATAAAAGAAACATTGTACCAATTACTATAAATAGAATTTGTTTTTTTTCTATTAAAATTTAGATAAAAGTATTTTTTTTTCATATTAGACGTTTCTTAGAAAATCTGTTGAGTTTTACATTAGAAATGTTTTCTCAATTAAGTTCTTTTCCTACTTGAATCTAATAGTCGCTTCGAAAATATGTAATTTGTACTTACATAAATCTAACAGACTCTTATGCTCAATTATAACCATCTCGAGAGTCTACTTATCTCAATAGATTCTTTTACAGAAAAGTCATTAAGATATTATTCTAGCGTTATTAAACCAAGTTTTAAGAAATATCATAAAGGATTAATAATGTAGTACCAATACTGTATTTATATATATAACTATAACCATTTTTGAGTTAATAGAGTCAATTTATGTCGTGATGCTTAATTAATTTCAATGTAAAGGACGATTTCCATAGATACTGATGTAATTAACCTTATTATAAGTTCATTCATCGCTTAAAGCTAAAAATGTCAATACATCTTTCTATTATACTAATAGTTCGTCTTTTACTAGTTTTTAATTATAGGAATTTGTACAAATAATTCTCGATTTCTACTGATAGGTTTACATAGAATATGTTAAATTTACATTGCGTTTTTTTATTATTCTGTAAAAGCATATATATACATATGAATACGAGATTAGATTTTCAATATGTTATTCATATCTATTATTAGCATTATTCTTGCCTATATCAATTTATCTTTTCAAATGTAGTGTTTTTTTTTCATTTCATTTACTAATAATATACAATCATCATTTATCATTCCATCGATGAATTTTTTATTTTTTACTAAAATAAAGATCATAGATCAGTTTGTCCGTGAATAGAATAATCTACTGCTAAATATGAAAAAAACTAAAAAAAAAAAAGTTTATTTAAAATAGTTTAGATGTCGCGCATTTCCAAAATAACAAGAAAATTGTTGAGTTGAAGATCCAATTGATTTTCATTTTGTATATATAAATTAGAAAATAAATTGTCCTGGGAAATAAACATAGAGAAATTTCAATGTATTTTATTCAACTTTCATTGGTTTATTATTGAAACAAAGAAAAAGAAAAGAATTTCTTTTTTTCACACTTTCTCTTCACTCAGTTGGTTGATGACTCACCGATCACTGTCAAACACATTGTCGTTCTTCATTACTATTAAATTTCTAGATATATCAAATGGCATTAATGCCGATTGTTAAAGTAATTGATTTGTATGTATATAATTCTTGAAAAAAATAAAAATAAAAACATTATTTTCATATCATATTTCATTAAGATATCGTCATGAATTATTTGATAATGGTTTTGGTATTGAATGGATGGATGATAATGATGATGAACCAAGTAAAACAATTACAGAAGAATCAACGAATGATCAAGATTCAACTAATAATCAAAATCATATAAATTCAAATCGTTCTCGTTCAGTTATTACAGTTCGATCAACTGCAAATAAAACTACATGTCTTCCAGCACATATTTGGAGATCACTTGCTAAAGTTTGAAATCAATATTCTATAAAATTAAGTTTTATTTTTGAAAAATTTAGATTGTACCCGGTGATGTTGTTGTTGAATTAAATGGTGTTAGTACTGCTGGACAAACAGTTCTTGAATGTAAATAAATTTTCTATTGAATATTTAATTTTTTCTATGATAATATTTGTTTTTAGTTGAAAAAAATTTAAAATTATCTGGTAATCGTATTCGAATTCGATTAAAATCAGGTATGAAATTTTATTTTATACATCTATATATTCATAATGACTTTATTTCGTCCCTAATGATTTACTTTTTTGTTTTTTAGTTATATTAGGTAGGTGTGCATGTAATAACTCACATACTTTATAGATTAATTTCACACGAAAAAACTTTCTTTTTAATTAGAATGTAGATAATTCCTTTGTCTCTCGCGTTTTTTTTAATTATGAGATTAGAAGATCAGATTGGTATGTAGAGTGATTTATATTTAATTCTTACACAACTTTTTTATATTTGTAACAAAAGATAAAACTATTAGTTACAATACTTACCTACTCTTCTTTTCTTTCCTTCTTTCTCTTCTCTTCTCTCTACAAATGTATATCTCCGAGCGTATGATTACAAAAGTGTTCGATTTCACTATTAACACCCACTTTTGATGTTACTATTTATTCTTCTAAATGTATGTGAGTATTGATGAATATAATCGATTTTGTTCTTTTCCTTTTGTTCTACTCATATAACATACACATACTTGTATGCTTATGGGACTCTCGTGTCCGTACTCTTTCGCTATCATATAATGGGATAAAAGTCTCGAGGAATTAGAAGACAAGAGAAAGAGAAATAGAGACAGAAGAGAAAGAGAAATAGCCGTAGGTACTTCTCTGTTGCTGGGTATTGGTAAAGGGGATAGTCGTTGTTATTTTCCGGGTATTTAAATATACCCCTATTCAATCTATTATTCATTCTTATTTCATATATCTTTGTGAATCATTTAATATTATATATATATATATAAACGTGAACACTTGGGAGTCGTCAGTGATCATAATATAATTATTCTAATAGAATTTGTTTTATACTTAATATAAAAACAAGAACGCAAAAGAAAACTACTAATGATACAGTGTATACAGAAACAATATAAAGGTAAATCGAAGGATACAAAGTTAAATATCCATTAGTAGATAATATCTTTTGACAAGCGGAAATAGTAAGGAACAAAAAAAGAGCAATTGACATATCTCTATTTTCTTTTCTTCTCTTCTCTTCTCTTTTCTATAAACTGTTATCACTGACATTGACAGGCAATCATGGCTGATTAAATGTCACAGGTATACAAAAGTATAAATACATTTTCTTCTCAGATATAGATAAAGATAAGATTGTATATAAATGTTGATTTTTCTCTCTCTTTAACTATATGCATGGTAAAAACTTAATTGCACATCTTTCTTCAGAGTGGTTTATCATATATATATATATTCACTTTGCATTCTAAATCTAATCTCTTACTGACTAAAAGAAATAACCGTTTAGAGAAGACTATTGATTGAGATAAATAGATATAATAATAGTTTATTCTGCTGTTTCTAATTGACCAAATAAAGGTTAGTTACAAATTATTTCTATAGACTAGTAGTATATAATACTATATTGATTTACTCTTATCTTATATACTTATTTTTATTAGACAATAGTGGTTATACATCATCTACTGCCAATGGTTCAACTTGGTATTCACCTCCATCATATGTTAATGAAAATTCTACGGATACAAAATCTTTAACAAACGGACATTCACATCATCGTTCATCTTTAAATAATAATTCAATGACAAATGGTTATAATACATCAACAAAGAGTCGTTCATGTGAGAATAGTCTTGATACATGTGGTAGAAAAGTATCTGATGAATTAGCTATATCATCATCATCATTAATTGAGTTACCTACTCCATTAATAATAAGTAATACTGATTATGATAATCTTCCTATTGTTAATGGTCATGATGAAACAAATGGAGAAACACCAGTAACACAACAACAACAACCAATAGCAAGAATATCAGTACAATCCCAATCACCCATATTAAGTGGACTTGATCAAAAAACTAAAGATGAAATTGATGCAAGACTTAGAGATATTGATGATGAATTTGAATGTAAGAATAAAAAACAATTTCTCGATTTTTTTCTATTTCCATATTATCTTATGATTTAGTACCAGTTACTGCCGAAACAGTTAATAAATCAGTCGATCTACCATCAGCAAGACGATTAGCTAAACGTCTTTATGCATTAGATGGCTTCAAATCAACTGATGTCGTAAGACATCTATGTAAAAGGTATATGTCATTTGATTAATTCATACAAATTAAAAAGAGCACATATATCTATCCAAAAAAATGTTCGTCTATCTTTATTAAATACATTACCTTTTTTCAGCTTGGCCAACAAAACATGCAATGTACTATGCATGATAGATTCTTTTTTTCTATTGCTTTTATTAGGATTCTTTTTGCTTTTTGCTTTATTCTTAATTTGATTAGAATAACATGGTTGCGTGCATATAAATAAGAAAGGCAGAAAAACTAAGTAGAATTTTATTGCGTCATATTCTTTTTTCCGGAATATGTCTTCTTCTTTTTTTTTTGTTTCTTGTTCTATCTTTTCTCCTTAGTTTTTCTAAAATCTGCTTCTATCAAATAACTACTACTGATTCTTTTTCTCTGTTCTTGAGTCTTCCGGTTAGACTGTTTTCTCTCAATCTCCCTCGTTTTCTTTCTCTATTTGGAAGCGAGAGCGCATCATCACCATGTGTGCATGAAAATAGTTTTGCGGCGAGCGAAGCAACTAAGCAAGCAAACAAGCCATGGAAAAAGAAATTCCATTGCGCCTGAATTGAACATTAGCGAGTGAAATATAGTAGTTGTAGAGTCGATTTTCACTCCGTTCTGTTTCCCACAACTGCTTACAAAACCCACGCGTTATGTGCGTCGATTAGCAGAAGACATTGAAACATCGAGAGCGTGTTATTGGCAAGAAAAAACGCTCACCATCTCCTTCCCGTAGGCAAGGCTAGTCGTTATCAATACCATTGCTGTTCGTACGAGCAGTTCAATCAAAAAATACACACCACCATGTGTGCATGGTGGGAATATGTGTTTGTTCGATTGCTGCATTTGTACGAATGAACGAACGTATGTGAGTTTTATATATTTTTCTCATATTTAGTCAAAATAAATAGATTGATTCTTTATTTCTACAAAAAAAAAATCAAGTATCATTTTATAAATAAAAAAGAAAAACCAGTTCAATCTACTTCTTGTTTTTTGATACTTATCAGTAGCCTATAGATTATTATTCTTTTTATATTCTGATTGATCAAATAATGTATATGTTTTGATCGGAAAAAGACTGCAAAAACAGTTGTCTACTTTTTTTTATTTAAAATATTTTGAGTGATGCAGTTAATTTTCTAATTAATTGCTGTAAGAGTAAAAGTGGCAGGAAATCCAGATTAGAAACACTCAATGCATTTCTCATTATGTTTATCATTATGACGAGGGGTTGTTGTTGTGAAAAAAGAGAGAAAATAATAATAAAAAAAAAAAGATCATCATTTCTATTCATTAATGTGGCTGTCAAAGATCGAGAAATAATAAAAGACTTTTTAAAATTTTTGTCAGGCAAATATGAATTTCTTCGAATGCTATAAACTTCTTTACAAAAAAAAGAAGACGTCTAGGGCTGTGCCTTTTGAATTAACAGCAATTTCTATTAGAATAAAGATTTCCGCTTCTTAAAAAACTCATTCATGCAATAGAAGAAAAAAAATGAGATAGTTGTTATTTTTCTCATAAATATTTTAGTATATTTTACTCGAATATTATGGTAAAAAAAGTCTTTTCTACATCATCTTGAACTTAATTGTTATTTATGCTGATGGTTAAAACTGTTTGGTGAGCCGAGAAAATGAGACATTTTTTTTTTATTATCCTTAGGGAAAACGATTTGGATTCGATTTAAAAAAAAAATAAGAAGCTAAATTCTGATGAGTTATTATTTATCTATTTAGGAATGATTTTAACCAATTGGTAGCTGAAGAATATGTTAAATTATTTGATTTTCAAGGTGATACACTTGATCGTGCGTTAAGAAAATTTGTTAAACAATTTACAATTATTGGTGAAGCTCAAGATCGTGAACGTGTTTTACATTTTTTTGCTGCACGATATCTTGATTGTAATCCAACAACATTTACTTCGATTGGTAAATAGAGTTTATTTTCTAGTTTAATAATTATCTATTATATACATTTCTATAGACGCTTGTCATATGCTCACTTGTGCAATAATGTTACTCAATACTGATCTCCATGATCCAGTAAGTATTATCTTAGGATTATTTTGATGAAGATCTTAGATAAATAATCTAATATTTTTATTTTGATAGTTAGAGAGAAAGAAAATCATCTGTCCTTTTTTTTATTTTTATTTTATATTAATGATGCATATTTGTTTATATGAATTGATGTTCATTGATATGCATCATTTAGAACTAGTCTATGTTATTATTATTTGTTTTATTTATTTATAGAAAATTACAAATAAAATGACATTTCAGCAATTCAGTGATAATTTACATGAATTAAATGATGGAAAAGATTTTTCAAAAGATTTACTTAAATCATTATATAATGCAATTAAAAATGAGCAACTTATGAATGAGACGTAAGTATGAAATTCTTATTAAATTAATATATATTCAAATGAGACATCTATGTAACATAGCTTCGGGGACGTTTCTTTTTTTTTCTCTCTCTTCATTCTTATCCGATCAATTGATTGAATCTTATTTTAAGGACAACATAGTTGTTCATTTTGTCCTTGGATCAATGTAGTAATTGCATGTACTTGTAAATTATAGGAATATAAAAAGAACTAATTGTTAAAATCGATGTTCTCATTCGAATATGTGATTAATTGATATGATGATGGAGAGACATAACAAAAAAAAAAAAAAGAAAAGAAAGAAAGATGAAAAATGTTAACTGGTAGAAGTCAGATGAAATGATTGATTATATAGAAAGATATGTGTTCACTAGTCATCGTTTTATTGTCAAAAAAGATATAAAAGATGCACGGCCTTGAAAAGATAGTTCAATATAATAATTATTCGTTGTACACCGGAAACTGGTTTGTATGATAAAATAGGAAGCGCGTGCGTTCGCATGTGTCACGCTCATTGCAATATCGATCGTCGTTCACGCGTAAAATATACTTTGTCATTTTCATTGAACAAAATATTCGTTATCGTTTTTTTTTTCTTCTAATTCTATCATTGAACTAGTAGTAGTCCTCGTATGTACATATTCATCATTAGCGCGTAACATAATACAAATAAAAATGACGAAACGATGTATATATAAGAAAAAAAAAAGAGAGAAAAAAAAACGTTTCTGTATTATATATGAGTAATAAAAGAACAAAAAAAAACTTATAGCTAACTGATATATTACTATTCGTTTTGGCGATTGTTTACATTGAAAGAGGAAGATCTTCTTTTTTTTTATCTTTTTTGTATCTGCCTGTCTACACATTATATACATATTGGTATGTAGTAGAAAGATACAGATATCGACTAGTGATTTGTATATATATGAATACAAATGACACATGCTTGGGATGCCTATAGATATAGTATTAGTTCGTCGATGTGAATTGGATAAGGATAAGAGAAAACTTCGAGATATAGCCAAATATAGAAAAATACATACAGGTATAGATAACATTTAGCAACGACAGTAAATGAGAATTTTCTCGATGACATTCTTTTCTTCTCGATAAATACTTTTCCACTGCTAACTATCTAATAATTAGACAATCATATAATAGATATTATCGAAATATATAAACTAACAGCCAAATATTATTGACTTATTTCTTTTCTTTTCTTTTTTTTTTTGTTGGGAAGCTAATCTCTTAATATGTTATTGTTTCATTAGAAATAACAGATACAATAAAAATGCAATTTTTTCTATATATAGAACTCTCGCATCCGACGATTATAATGACGTTCGCTTAGGTGGTCATGGAACATTACATGGTTACAGCAATATCGTTAATCCATATTTAGAAGTAAGTTTATGACTTCCATCAATCAAAAAGATTCATTTTCTCTCTCTTGGTTTTTTATATTAGATTCCCGATACCAGTAAAAGTATTGAATACATGCAGGTAAATAGGAAACTTTTTTTTTTTAATATTAAAAAACAAACAAACTAATACTTCTATTTATTATTCAAGGGTTATCTTATGCGCAAATGTTGCGTGGAGTCCGACGGCAAACGAAGTAAATTATTTTTGTTTGATTTTCATTCTTTGTTTATTTTTCTTTTATATATAATAGCTCCATTTTTACGTCGTGGTTGGAAAGCATATTATGCTAGTTTACGTGATATGATTCTTTATTTACATAAAAATGATCAACAACCAACGACAATATTAATTGGTGATACAAATGCTATACGTTTACATCATGCATTTGCTCAAGAAGCAGTTGATTATCGTAAAAGACAACATGTTTTTCGTTTAAAAACATCTGATTGGGCGGAATATTTATTTCAAACAACAGATCGTGATTTAATGAATCAATGGATTGATACAATTAATTTAGTGGCAGCATCATTTTCATCACCACCATTACCAGCAGCTATTGATTCTGTTTCCTTACGTTTTCAACGACCACTTTTACCAAGTGTACAAACACGTTATTCAATTGTAAATGAAATTATTCTATATATATATATACATATATTAAAATAATTTTTTTTATTTATTTTCTTTAGTTTGAACAATATGATTTTATTATACATCAAATAAATGAATTAACCAAACAACTAAATGATCTAAGAATCCAATCTTATGCAAATAATACAATTAATGGTGATATTAAACAAATAAAAGCATGTGATATGATTGAAAATAAAGATAAAATTGATTATCTTCAATATGAAGTAAATCAAAACATTATTTTTATTTCTTTTTTAATACAAAAATTTCATTTTAGTTACAACGATATGAAGCATATGCTGATCGATTAGGAAGACATTTTCAACAATTACAAATCGATCATTCATCATTGAAACCAAACATAACTGAACATCAACAACATCATAGTTTTATCGGACCTATTGAAGCATTTTCAGGTGTAAATACTCCTCAACAACCAACAGCATCTGCTAGTTATAAAAAGAGTTCTCAATCAGCAAATATAACATTAGCAAATGCTAATCGTTATAGTTATATGATGGCTGTTAATACACATCCTGTAGCCATAAAAGAACATCGATTATAATTAGTCTGATATGAATATCAACTGCACACCTTCTCTGGCACGAGTGTTTTTACAGTGCGTTTTAGAACTGTTATATATACATATATATATATACAAAGGTGTATGCACTTTCTCTTTATTATTATTATTATTATTTTTTTGTGAACATGCTCAATTTTCTTTCTCTTGTGTCTTTTTGATTCACGATCTTCTTCACTAGTCTTATTTCTTGTTTGCTTCTCTTATTGTGTGTGTGCGTGTGTATATATCTCTCTCTATATGCTGTCTTCTCTTTTTTTTTCTTCTTCTTCTTCTTCTTCTTTGCCAAATCCCGGTGGTAGATGGGAGAAAGGCAACTCTCGCGTTGTGGCTCACAGAAATATTTCAAATAGACAGCCAACAAAGTGAATTGAAAAAATTTAATAATCGATCAAAGAATATTTTCAGCTTGGGAAATATAAAAATTGACAGAATATATATTCTGTAAGTTAATTATAGATTTTTATCATAATAATGACAAGAAAAAACAATCAATCATACTAACAGCTACTTAAATTTGGTCATTTATATAATAACTTAAGAAGGAAAACATATAAGAATATGACATTTTTTTTCTCATTAGAAACGACGAAATAGAAAATATCGAGTTATGTGAAGAGCTAAGATAAGGAAATATCTTGTAATTCAATACAATTGATTTACTTGCTTTCATACATATGGCTCAAATCTCTAGATTGTATTTTTCTTTTATCCTTGAATGATTAGTATATAAATACCCTCATCATTATACTAACCTTGAACAAGTAATGGATTCATAAAGTAGATATTTATAATAAAAATTCTGTTTACTATATTCAAAATAGATTATATCTCTCAAATAGAGGAGTCTTATAAATAATAGATTGCACTCATAATATCTCTTCAAATGAATCAAACAGATTTTTTTATTAAAAGATAAAGCTTTAGATCCTTTGCAAAATTATATATATATATGAATAGATGAAAAACAAAAAGGAATTGTTTGGCTTATTTGAAAAGTGTTAATATCCAAACTACTTAGAAAATCGTGATGATGATGATGAACAAACGGAAATTCATTGTAATTTATCTGAAGTAGTCTTATCAGAGAAAATTTAATTATGCATAAAAATAATCAATAACATTAATGCTAACAATTTATCATAATCTTCAGGCTGTTGAATCGTTATCGCAAGATAAAGAATTGTTCACATCAGTAATATCAAGTAGAATATGATTGTATCTAATACATGAGTATTTTTTTCATTGATGTTGAATTCATAAAAATATCCTAAGGAATTCATAAGAAACTAATTTTATGTCATTTTCACCCAAAATACTTTTCATGATTTTTACACCTTGAACTTTTTTGTTATCCTGAGGGAGTGTGCGAAAATAGAATCTCTAGTACTCATAAGTTTGTAATTTCTACCTGGATAGATTATTAAAGACATACAAGTATAGGAAAATAAAACATGATGAATAACTAAATGTTTCCGAAATCGTTCTACATTCATAGATATTTACTTCATATTTTCTACATAATATAAATTATTTTTGATTGATTTCATTTTGTTTTTTTTTATATCAAAACTTCATTTAGTCTTTATATAAAATTCATCAATGTGAATTTTAAAGTTATCACAATAATCCAATGTTAGTCTTGAACTGTGTTCAACAGATATTTGATGTTAGGAAAATAATAAAAAAAAAAACAAGAAAAACTAAGTCATATCGTTTTTTTTCTTTTTCTTATTTTTTTAACTAATATTATTTCCATCTAAAAACCATGGTTGACCAGATGAACGGGCTGTTAAAATTTCATAACCCGTATCAGTTACAAGAAATGTATGTTCAAATTGAGCTGAACGTTGTCCATCTTCAGTTGCTGACGTCCAATTATCATTCCAAAGAATATCTCGCCATGATCCTATAAATCAAACAATAATAATAATAAACTATTTTATTTTATTTATCTATCTTACCAGCATTTATCATAGGTTCGATAGAAAATGAATGACCTGCTTTCATAATACCAATAGCTTTATTTTCTAGAATAAAAAATTACAAGTCAAAACATAGAAAATTATGGAAAATATTTACTGGCATAATGTGGAATATTTGGAGCACAATGAAAAAGTCTAAAAAAGAATATTATAAATAAATTCATTTGTTAAAATATATACTTATGAATGCCATGTCCACAATAAGAACGTACAACTGAACAATTATTTGCTGTAGCATGTTTTTGAATTACAGTTCCAACATCACGATATTTTGTACCTGGACGGACTATAGATTAAAATTCAATAGATTGTTGTTTTTTCCGATATATTTATAGTTTACCCATTTCCATAGCTTTTTCTAAACATTCGTATGCTGTACGAACGAGATCGCGTGATTTTTGATCGACATTACCAATAAGAAATGTTTCATTAAGATCACTATGAAAACCATTTTTATAAACACTAATATCAACTATAAATTTTAATAAATAAATTATTTATTTTATTTTCTATCGATAAACTTACTATTAAGAATATCACCATCATGTAATGGACGTAAATCAGGTATTCCATGACAAATAATTTCATTAACACTCCTGAAAATAAATTTAAATATATAAATATGAAATAAGATAAAAAACTAACGTGCAACATGATTTAGGAAATTCATAATAATTAAGCGGAGATGGATAGCATTCATTGTCAATACAACACTAAATTAAAAAATTGGTTATGAATATAATAATGTTCAAAGAAATCATTGTTTTTTTACTTCATGAACAATACGATCAATTTCATCGGTTGTCATACCAACTCGAAGTGATCGAGCAGCTTCATCTAAAACAATACGACCAATCTAAAAAATTCGAATATAATCAATTAGAAAGATCTGAATTTATTTTTTCGAAATATTAACCTTGCAAGTGTCACGTAATATATCCTGTTCTTCGTCAGTTAATACCACAATTGTACTGCTAGATGATTTTTCTCCTTCTTCCGATTTTGATCTACCTCTTGGATCATCTGCGTAATCAGGTCGACGAATATTCGGTGGAACCGTTCGACGAGCGGTCTTTAAAAAAAAACGAATTATTTATTTTGTTTTTTTCCAATAAAAATTTCTTACGATAGGATAGGGTCTTAATTTTCCAGTAAAATGAAAACCTGGCCATGGATTATAATTTTCTGCTGATTCATTCGTTGATGTTGAGCTTTCTAAAATAGGAAAAATTATTTCAAAATTTAATTAAGAAAAATTTTACCAATACATACTAGCTTGTCCATGTAATTTTTTATGTTCTGGCCAATGGCTTTTAAAGCAATCTTGCGAACAGAAATACGAGCCTTCAAGAATACCTAATTTGACACAATTTGGACAGCGAAGTTTTGCTTTTCCACCACAATTAGGTGTAACACATGAATGTTCTTCCAAACCAGTAGCTGACATTAGATCTATAGATTAAAAATAAAATATATATATTTTTTAATATATGACTTCAATTGCACAAAAAAATAAAATAAAAACAAATTAGAGATTCGTTTCTTTTTTGTAAATTATTTTTCACAACATAAAAACACAACAATAGTCATTATTTTGCTTTTTTTTTAATAAATATTAATATTAACAACAACAACAGTAGGGAAGAATTTCATTGTATTTTGATTTGATATATAATATGGAATAAAAATTTTGTAGAATGATTATTAGTTCACATTTAAAGATCCCAACTAAATAGATGATGTTTCATAAGCATATCTCGTACACTTGATAAAACATCACGTTGTCTATATGCTGGGGATAATTCAAAATCTTGCTGTAATGTAAAAGAAAATTGTTGTAATACTCGAAGATCACATTTAATTTGAACCTAAATTAAATAAAAATAAACAAATCCATTCATAAATTGATTTATACATACCCAACAAGGTGATCGTAAGAATGACCAAGGAAAATACCATTTATTAATAATATCTGTACATGAACATAATGTTTCTAACCATAAATGAAGAACTTGTTCATTAAGACCAACACATATAAACGAACGTAATTTAACATCCATTTGTGTATGAGCTAGATTATGTGTATAATTAATTGAACGTATACAACGACATAAAAGTTCTTCGGGTGTTAAAATTCGACCATCTTCGTCCAAGCGATATGTCTTACAAAGTATAAGACGAGCATAAACACTATCGAAATCTTTATTTATTGCATGTAATGCGGCTTCTTCAACAAATAACCATGGATGACATATACCACCTGCAAAAAAAAGTAGATTCAAGGATATATATGTTCATTAATTGTTTAGAGCATCTTTTTATTGTGTAATACGTGATTTTACAGACGTGCAATCTTTTTTTCTGCTTGTTAGTATTATATATCTATGTCCTGTATGTTTCCTTTGCTCCGGTGCATTCTAATAGAATCACTTTTTCCCCGTTTATTTGAAATAATTAGAAGAATTTTGATGGTGTCCGAATCGCAAAAAGCGACTACTTTTAAAATGTTATTCGTCTAAACGCTCGACATTTAACATCGTGATCAAAACAGTCTCTAAGGAAATATCTCGTTTGCGCATCCTATAATTTTTGATGTGATACACGATATATTTATTCTGATTACAAATACACATCTAGGTACGGTTGATTTCTTCAAGGACTGTCATACAAAAATGAACTATTAATACTAAAAATTTCGATAAAAAAAGCCGCGACTCAATATGTAAGAGATTTTTTAATCTACATAAGTTTTCTATTTACCAAGTACAGTTGGTGTTTTTCTTAATCCATGTTCAAATATTGCTTTAATACAAGTAGCTAATTTTCCTCTGACAAGATCAGATATAAAATCATTAACACTATCATCACCAGCTAATGAATATAATTTTGATCTTTCATCAACTAATTGAACGAATTTAGCTGGAAACCATCCATGTTTTCCATTTAATTCTCCAATCCAACAATGTTCGTCAGTCATAGATAAAATTTTCAAAATATCATTACGCTTAAAACTCAATTCATTTGGATCATGAGTATCAAAATCTATTAACGCTTTTGCGCGTTTAAATTTTTGTAAGGAAATATTTGCATAATGTTCATGATCTTTTACATGAGATTCAATTGAATAATCAACATCTAAATTAGTATTTTGTTCCATATAACCATCGGGATCATTATCTTTAAAATGTTTGGCTATGTTAAGTATTGCTTCACGTAAATTAACAAGAATTTCTGTTTGTGTTATATTACGTTCAATAAGTGCTTGAGAATTATTTGATGCGCGTCGTGGATTTAATTTATGATTATAACGTCGTTGTAAAATATCTTTTGGTAAATTAACTAATGGTATTTTAGGATTAATTGTATAACCTTCTTGTGACATTAATTCTAATAGATATTTTTTTCTATATGAATCAATTGTTTCTGATGTTAAGTTGAATAGATTCGGTAATTCATGAAATATTTCTTCATTAGTACCATATTCATATTCAAATAATTGTGGTAATTCACAAATAAAATTGAATATTTGTGTACTATTTGTAAATTCTAAAAATGTTTTTTCATATTTTTTGAACATAGTTAAACCTAGTTGGAATAATATGACTGAACCATAAAGAAAAAAATAATCCCATAAACGAAAAGTAAATTTAATGTGAAATACATTGGAATATAAAGTTAAAAACCATTGGAAACATGTTAAAACCAATTCAATATCATATATATTTAATACATTATGAATATTTGGTAGATGCTGTTCAATTAAATAACGAAATACACGAATATCAACTTGAGCACCGTATAATGATACGGAATAATACTGACCAGGTAAGAGATCTTCAACTATTGTACACATCATCCAAAATGTATCTTCTTCTTCAAATAATAATAATAATGATGCACAAATCATACCCATACCCTATAAAATAATTCATTGAGATTTTATCATCTTTTTCCTAGTCAGTTGAATAGGATTCAAATCAAGTCTTTGTTTTTCAAGGATATTCGCAGATATCATATTTTACAGACTTCAAAAGTGTTTATCAGATCAAATCAGTTATTAAATTAATATTCTTAAAGATAGATGATACATTATTAGATGGTCATTTGAAATAAAACAACCGTTTTCGTCATGGCTGTACAGATAACATGTCTTTATTGAGAACAACTCAACATCTGTCTGGTCACGATAACACATAATCATCTTCAGGGTTATATGACTATCAGAGAGCGAAAACGAACCGAATCAGTAAAAGCCGGTTCGATTCACTTTCTGACGACTATACCCAAACATGTTCGATATTTAGAAAGTCTTTCGTCATTGAATCAGTTTTGTTCATAAACTACTATAAAAACTCCTCTTTAGGTCTTATTATGAATTTCTCTCTATCACTTAACTGACAGAGATTAGAAGCTCGTATCTGCATAGATGGTCTATATATCATAATTCGCATTAGTGAACTTCTCGAAACTTGATAGTGCATCGTTTTATACATATTTATAATTTTATCAAATAGAATTAAATTTTCTTCGATATAATACATACTTGACAATAACCAACATCTAGAATAAAATGAAGATAAATATTTGTAAAATAAAGAAAATTATTTTTTCATTTATACCTGGAAACAGCCAAGCAATAGCTCTTAGAACACGTCTTAATCGTGATATACCGGATGCATTCAGTGACATAAAACATGCATTTGTTGGTAATGTTCTTAGAAGATCTTTTTCAATTTGTTTCGAATAAAGTTGAGCATCATTATTACATTGTTTAAGCATATCAATATAAGACATTTTTGCTTGATATTTTTTGCGTAATGATCCACTAAGACACATCCATATTTGTGCTCGTAATGCTAATGGAATACCACATGATTGTTGTAATAGTGTAGCAATTTTTGGATCTTGTCGAAATTGTTTTGGATTTATTTTATGAACAAATTCTTGTTCTTGAATAGGTAAATGAATAACATCTATTTTATATGCTGAGTCAAGATGTGTTAGCCATCGTAGTTTAATTTGTTCATTTTCATTAATTGGTACGATTTCATATTGTTGTTCATTTTCATTAATATCAATACGAAAACCATATTCATCATAGATTGTTTGTTCATCTGTATCATTTAATAATAATTGTGGTGCTGGAACAAGTGAATTAATAAGAGCTGAAAATGGTTCACCAATAATAATAGTAGGTGAAGAGATTTTATTATGATCATTATTGTTTATTTTATTTTCTGTAGTATTATTTGATGTTGTTGTTTGTGGTAATGGATATTGAGAAGTATAAGATGCGTCATCTTTTTCCCGATAATGTGAAAATATATGATCAGATGTTGATGATAGGGAAGAAAAATTATCATCGGTACCAAATGAATTTAACATCGTTGTCATTTTGAAGAAAAAAAAAGAAATTTCGATGTTATGTCAGTTAAAAGAATCTAACATATATAGTTGGTTGGACTAATAGTAAATCGAATAGAAACTAGTCGTTTCTGTGTTCTACCGACATCTAGCAAGATCTTCATCTATTCTTAATAAAATCATAATATTTCAATTGAGATAATCAAAGTTTATATAAATCTTGATTGAGAAAATCATTCTAACTCATAGCTAAAAAATTATAACGATGCTAGTAGATTTTATTGACATTATAGAAATAAAATTTAGTTTAAAAGTGTTATGTGAAGATACTCATCATAACGAAAAATGTTCTACTAACATGTTTTAGTAATTTACATAGGTTAATTGCCGCTATTATTAAGATTTTTCTTGTATAACAATGTCTATTCGTACAGTTTGATTTATTTGATTAAATTCAAGTAATGAAATTAATGTAAAATATTTATTAATGCTGATTAGAAATATCAGAACTAAATTTGAGTACATATAAAATGAATATTTCGAAAATAGTAGCAATTAGCAATTAATAATTTTCTTTACTTATTAGATCAGATATCGAAATAGGTTTTTCTATTTTTGTATGATTTAAGATACAATCATTGATTTTTATAACATTTTGATAAAATAGTTTCTCATTCGTATAGAAATCAAAATATCAGCTTGTCGTTAGTATATTACCTTATTTTCTTGTAAGGGTTGTAAAAATAGAACTTTTAGAAAGCTTTACAGAGTCGCATGAGTGCGTTACCGCAGTATTTGACATTCAGTTCGAAAAAAAATTAATATTTTTGAAAATGCCTTTTCCATCAGATAGCCCAACCTCTTCACTATAATACTACTCTCGATTATATATCTTTATAACATAAGCATTCGTGTGAAATTTATCATTTCTGACATGACTGAACAAAATAAGGAGTTTTGTGTGAGTGCGTTATCTGCGAATATTCTCTTTTTCAATTGCTAAAACTTGCATATCATCACCTATTACCACTCATATATTTTTGAAAGTATGGAATTTATATTTTCCAGGTACATATACTAGATGATGATATGTCTGATTTTGAATTATTTATTTGTTGTACTAATACAATTAAATCATTCTACAAAGAATAAAAATAATTATTATTTCATTGTATTATCCTATATATCAATTAGTAAATAAAACGATTATTCGAAACCGATGTATTTTATTCTATTTTGGTTATCATTTTTCAGTCAAACCAAATTTTTTTTCTTATCTAACGACAAAAAATAATAAAACAATAATTTATAGTTGAGTTAAATATGTTGGGTGTTTTCATTATACATAAACTTTAACGAATAAAAACTTCTATGACAATAAACAACAAGAAAAAAAAACGAATGTTTTTTTGGTTATTTATTTTATGAACCAACAATAATGTTATTAATAGGTATATGAATAAGTTTAACAAAAAATCCAATAAAACCCATTATAGCAAAACCAATTGCTGTGGCCATAGCAATTTTTTGAAATTCTAAATAAGAATATTATTTAAAAAATAAAAAAAATATTAAATAAAATTTATTACCTTTACGATCAGGTTTTGTACATTTTTTAACTAAACGAATGGAATCTTTCATAAATTGTTTGCATGGTTCGGTAAATTGTGTAATTTGATCCATTTTAAGAATCTAAATATAATAAGATATCCTAATAAAAAATATATATATATATTAATTAACTTACGTCGTAATAAATAAAATTGAAAATAAATATAAAATAGTTTTATCTTCGATTGTGTTTACGTCGTTCGAAGAAAAGATAGATATATATCAAATGGTATCGTTTAACCAATCAAATAATAGCTTCGTCAATTGATGACGTTCATCTGCATTAATAGATTGATACTTAAAAAATAAAATCTATAAATTCTATCGATTTTTCTATGGTTAACAATGATGTGTAGATAATGGATAAGAATTTTAAGCAAGTTTTTAACATTATTCGTTTGGTAACGATGGTTACCGTAAATAAGAGAACATGGAAATGGTAATTAGTCAATTTACTAGCTAGAGAGAAGATATTTTGTAGTTATCAGTTTAATCTTATTCAGAATTGTATTGATTCTTATCAGAGAAGAATAAGATGAAAAAAGCTTGTTTATTGATATGAAGCTATTGCATCCCTACAGTCCGATAATGTAATACATAATAATTACGATTGATATGGCATATTTAGTAAAGGAAGTATATGACTATATAAACTAGCTAATATTTAGGGAGCTGCGAGGCCGGGTCTATATCTAAATTTAACTTCAGACTCTTTTAAAGTTTCGACTATTCATTGATATTTTTATAAAGTGCTTGAATCTTGTGGGCAGAGAATGCCAGATATTGGTTAAATAAATCGGATCCAGATCTACAGTTCACTAAGAATATTCTATTTAGAACTAAATTTCGTAAAGCACTGTCGCGTTACGTTTAAAGATTTTCCAACTGCTCTAATCAATTATGTTTAGTAAGAATATTTTTGTATTCCTAAAATTCAAGTGATTTAACAATGATTCACTTACTTAAAATGTATATGATGTTTTTAGTTCCGATTTAGAGGTACGTTAATACTGTAAAAAGTTTTACACTGTGTGCTGAAATAAAAAGAAAGTTTTTCGAATTTATTACGATTGACAAAGAAAAGAATTTTGTATATTTCTCCTCAAATTTCATCATCTTGTTGTTCTATAAAAAGTATGCGCATCAATCATGTGAAAATTTTCATATCTATATTATTTGTTACTGATCATTTTCAGAATATATATCTGTTTTTAAAATAAATCAATGTCTAATGATGAACTATCACCTACAATATCTTCGATGACAAAAAATTCTATATCACGTAAATATCATATTTTAATTGATAATCACATATTAGAAAGAAAGATTAATGATGAACTTGATAACAATATAATTCCAACTATAGGAATTAATACATCATCAAAACTACCATTTCTTCCAACAAAATCCAATGTTTTATCTTCGACACTTGGTATATTATTTATTAAAAATTGTTTTTATTTTTAATTTCTTTTTCAAAATAGAAACGATGCAAATGAAAAAAAATCGTAAGAAATCAAAAGGTACTATTACAACGTCATCATCATTTAAACTTGAACGACAAACAACAAATATTCCATCGAAAATACGTTTACCAACATTATGTACAACACCAAATGATAATGAACAAAAACGAAAATCTGAATATCAGCGAAGACAAGTTTGTTTTACTTATAAAATATTTCTAAATTTCTTTTTTTTCTATATAATAGATCTATGCATTAAATAATTTAATGCGTGAATTGGAACAAGAAAAATTTCGAGAATTTTTCAAACCTAATGATGTTACTCCTGTAAATACTGAAGAAGTTGTTGTTTCGAATACTGAAGATTCAACTAAACCATCATCAATCTGATGTACCCTGTGATATTTTAAGTCAATATTTTTATTTTATTTTTCTATTTAACTAGTCGTGTTGTCTTCCCTTTGATTACTCAATGATTTCTTATTTATTTTTCTAATAAAATATCGATAAAATTAATTTCATTCAAGGACTATTACCGAGGTGTCGAGGGCAGAGGAGGTGCGTTACGTCCCCCGCCCGTCCGTATACCCCTGTTATCAACTATAGTAAATACTTTTTATCATTTAATAATATACCATAATAGAGAATCTATCGTATTCTTTAAAAAAAATTCAACTACGAAGTTAGCCTTTTACCTAACACCCTTTTGACGAGTATAGTAAATATTTTCGATGAATAAGTTTAAAGTACATAGATAAAAATTATTTTTCTCATCGACTGAGAAATTGAATAGCTGACGCTGAATCCCATTATCTTTAGCAATCATATATAAACGAAATAGATAATAAAACAAAAGCCAGTGTATATTGTGCTCAAATGTCTTCAATTATATTGATTACAGTTATTATAACTGCTAGTATTGGCAATTTATATGCTGATACAGTAGTATATACATCAGGCAATTATAAAATGACAATCATCAATAACGATCCTGGTTTTAATCAGAATACAAGACAAAGATGTATCGATACATATTTTGCTAATATGTAAATTTTTAATTAAATTTCTTATTACATTTAAATATCTTTTTTTTTCATTGTGTAAATTTTAGGCCACAAATGTGCAGTCGATTTAATAACAATGGATGTACTCGTGATGTTGTATTTACAATTGATCCAAATTATAATGGTGTTGCTTATGCATCAGGTGGTAATATTGTTATAAGTGCTGCATGGCTTCGAAATAATCCACAAGATACAGATGTTGTTACACATGAAGCTATGCATGTTGTTCAACGTTATCCACGTGGTGATCCAGGTTGGTTAATTGAAGGCATTGCTGATTATGCTCGATTTAAATATGGAAGAAATAATCCAGCTGCTAATTGGTGGTTACCAGATTTTGATCGAAATCATCATTATACGAATGCATATCGTGTAACTGCACGATTTTTAGTTTGGTGTGAACATCGTTGGCCAAATATTGTCAATCAACTTGATTCAGTTATGCGTAGTAATACTTATTCAGCTAATTCATGGAATCAATTTTCAGGTGGTAAATCAGTTGATCAACTTTGGGGTGATTACGCAAATAATCCAAATATATAATAAATTATTTTTTTTTAAATAAAAAAAAATAAGATTTTAATTGCAAATATAAAAATAGTTAATCATATGTATCGCTTAGAGTACTCTCAGCAGGATCATTGAATGAATTATATAGAGAATATAATAATAGTTCAAATATTTCTATTCAAATTCACAGTACGTAATAATAATCTCCTTTCCTTGCAAGGTTAACCAAAAATCGGCTTTTGAATAAAGTAATTGATTGGTTCAATAAATGAATGAATGATTTTAAAATGTACTCATAGAGTACAAACATAACTGGTTAACAGTATTCTCTTTCTATTCTCATATATAAACTGATCATTCGTAGGTCAAATCATTGGTATACTAAACATATGGGATATCTTGCATTATGAATATGAACATACTTTTTATCTTTGTTCTAACATTAGGTATTATAAAATGTAATGAAATATCTATTTTAAATCAAACAAAATTTATTGTTAAAAAATTTTATTCATTAAATGGTTATAATTTAACTATTAAAAATACAGATTTAAAATTAAATTCTGCGGTTCAACAACGTTTAACTGAAATCTATTTTGATATATATCCACGTCTGATAAATCGTTTTAATACAAACGCTCCTCGTTCTATTCATGTATTTATTGATGGTTTAAATAAATATCCATATTGGGGTTTAGCAGTTGATTCAACAATAATTATTAATTCATATCGACTACGAAATCCAACATCATTTGCACGTTATTATGATATATTTCTTCATGAATTAGCTCATCTAGTTCAACAATATACAACACGGAATCTAGCCGATGTTAAATGGTTAGGTGAAGGTCTTGCTGATTATGTTCGTTATAGATATGGTGGTTCAAATATTGATGCTGATTGGTCATTACCTGATTATAATAATAAACAATTTTATTATGATAGTTATAAAGTAACAGCAAGATTTCTTATCTGGCTTGAAAATAAATATAATTCAAGTGTCATTGAACAACTTGATAAAGGTTTACGGGATGTTACATATAAACAAAATACAACATGGAATGAATTAACTGGACAATCTATTGAAAACTTATGGTTAGATTATAGTCGAAATTCAGATTTAATTACTAATATTCCATTTATACAAGTAACGAAAACATTTGAAAATGATAATATTACAGATGATGATCTTGTAAATTGATGGAAAAAAAACTAATATAATTAATCCGATAGTTTATATTTACAATTTTTTTGTTGATCTATTGAATTAAATAAAAATATAATTATCTAGTAGATTTAAATAAATTCAATATAAAGTTTTATTTTTCTCACAAATAATCGAGATTTACTTCAATTTCTATCAGGGTATCATAGACATGTATATATTTGATGTGGTGTCCGTTGAGCGAAAATCGTTTAAGCGAACGACTTTTCAGCGAAAGTCACAACTGTAAAATACCTTTCGACCTCACCCTCACTTTTCGTTCATACCTTCATCAAGAAAAATCATTTCGCTGAGTTCCTTTCGCGAAAACTTTTCGCTTAATGGCACCACTACCATTTGTATGACTCTACTGTTTCACTTTATTTTGCGCATAATCTTCCACTGTACAGTTATGTATTCCTGCCTATTTGTGAAAACAATTCAGCAAACTGTTCCAATCAGTTAATAGAAATTGAACATGTATTTTACGGCGATATTGCTGTCTACTTGAAAAAGGATATGTACAAATTATATCTCGTATAAAAAAAATTATTTTATTATTTCATATATCAATTAGTAATTATATAAAATATCGAATAGATTTAAAAAATACGCATTTAAATTACTAAAACTTTTAAAAAAAGAAATATTATTGGCTTGATTATCTCTAATCATATTCTATGATGTTTTGTCAATACCATCTTTTTTCTTTTTTCCATCAGCATGTTCTACATTCCAATCAACTGGATTAAAGAACTGAACCGTTTTTTTGTATGTCCAATAAGGTGTTAACCACAAACTAACAAGAGCAAGACCTGTTATCATCATTACTGTATATATAAGTGGAAGATTTGCCTTAATATTTGACCAATCATTGTAAATATCATACCACCAGCAAAATTCGTGAACAGTTCGCCAATGAAATACATATATTAATATCCATTGATTAATTTTCCATACTTTTGTATGTTCAAGTTTTAATTTTAATAAACACCAACAAACACATGAAAATGGTGTACTTGCTTCAAGTATAAAACCTTTTATTGCATAATAATGACCAAGATTATACCATGCAGCAAGAAAATAGCCACTGAATGCAAAAAAATGATGTAAATGTAATTCTTTGGAGAATGTACCATATTTTACATCGAAGAAAATTAATGTCGATTCTTCGAATATGAAGAAACCAGTTAAAATAGATAAAAATGTCCATGATTCATCCGTTGATGATAGTACATGGTCACACTTAAGACGACCATCAACATAAATAATATAAGCAGCTAAATATAGAACAAAAAAAATTAATGATAGCTTTGAGTCTTATAAACAATTCATACCCCATAATGTACACATGCCACATACTGAGCGAACCATAGCTAATTGCCAAAACATTTGTTCTTTTGCTTTCAATGACCTATTTTCAAAAAAAAAGAAAGAATTAGAAATCTCGGATGGTATCTGAATCTTGAAGAAGGTTATTAAACTTGCTATACTGATTACTACTAAAAGACAAGGACTACACTCTACTTGCTTGCAGACATTATTAAACTTGTTACTGGCACTCTCATAAATGAACTAACGAATCAATCAAAACACTTAGTAATAATATTAGAAGGTCACACTAACGAAATTGTTGAAATAATTTAATATTATTTTACAGTCAAAATTTACAATATATAATATTAAATTAACTTTACCGAACTCCAGGTATGAGAGTTCTTGATATCCAACCCATAATAAAGTACAATGTTAACCAACCAAGAGAACTAACACCAACACGAATGGCATTGTCACCTATAGATTGACTTGATTGTGTGCATATTATAGGTATTTCCGCGTTTACACTAACCTAATATTCATATTTTAATTAACAAAAAAAAACGTAATTTTTCAACAAGAAAAATTATCTCACCATTTTCATGTTTATAACAACTTAATTCTATCTATCTGCCTGAAGGTGAAATTAAATATTCTTGACAGTGTATCCAACTTATAACAATAGATAAGCGAAGCAACTTTTTGTTTTTTTTGTGCTGTTATCATATTATTATTTTGCATTCCTCGTGATATTAAAATTACTAACAACAGTACTCTTATATTTGTAAATAAATAGGCCAGTTATTCAAAAAAAAATATATGTTGAAATAACTTTCGAAAAGAAAATATTTTATTTTTAAATAAATAAATAAAAATATCAAATAGTATTTTATTAGTACTACGAGAATATATTATAAAAAAAATGTATGTTGTATAAACTTGATTTCATGCTTGTTACAACACTAGTTGACCTGAATAAATATATACATGTTTAAATGACCGTCTATAAGCCTCCGGTATAATTATTAGTGAAGCCAAATGATTACATAGATGTTCAACAAGCAAATAAAAATTGCAAGTGTATATGCAAATATTATGTAGAAATATTGAACATATTTGCGTAGAATATATATCAATCATATATGTAACAGAAAAAATTTCATTTATTATGAAAATATTTTCATTGAAAATGAAATTATTTCAATTTGTTGATTTTATAAGAGGTAACAATCAATCAATCTTTCATTCATTATGACATCTCATTGGCATTCTTTTTTTTTCAAAAGTAACCTACAAACCAAGGTCATTATTTCAAATGTAGAAGTATAATAACCTTGAACATCAGTTAGACAGTGTTGTATTGAATATAAACTTTATACATATATTATTGTCATTATTTAGTAATTTTAGGTGAATATAATTGTTAAATATTTGTGTATATATATGACTGAACCTGACTATTAAAATTGAATTTTCGTTTTTTTTTTTAATATAAATTTATATTTGTAATACATATTACGTTGTTCTTGAAATTTTGATCATCAATCTAGGAAAAGAGAAGAGAAGAGAAAGGCAATACATAAAACATGATTTTTTTTTTCTTTTTCTTTCTTCTTGTTCTTGTTCTTCTTCATCTCAACGTTGTAATATACAACACATTTAAACCACTACTTCATCACCACCATCATCATTTCTTTTTCTTTTCTTACTAGTTGCCTCTTTCTCTCTCTCTCTCGCGGTTTTTTTTACTCGTCATTCATTTTCGAATGTTAAGAGCCATCGATGGCATTTGTGTAGTTGAGTTGTTAGTGAGACAAAAAAAATATATAGAAATGTCTTTAAAAGTGTCAGATGGATATTATCAATAAGATTTATTACCTAATTAGCTTCATCTATTTTTCTTGTTATTTTTTCAAAATGCGTGACATATGTTCAATGTATAGATATGTATGTATATATAGTCGTATTTTTTATGGCAGCCAGGTAAGTCGTATATGTCTTATCACGCAACAAATTAATTCATATGTTTGGTTACTTTATCGTTTTATTTCAAATATTTGAATGAATAAGAAAGAAAGAAAGAGAGCAATAATGAATGTTTATTACAATGTGTGAATATATACTACGATGAATAGTTTCGAAATTATTGAGTTGCAATAAATAGATTTCTTTTTTTTTAGATTAGTAATGGTATAATATATTGATAAGCAGCGGTCTTCACGTGTGACGATGAATTTTCCATGTGGACCGTTGGATTCAATCCAATTGATCGCACTTATCCTTTTTGTACTTCTTACTCTACAAAGTTTATTAGGTATTGGTCTAGGTATAGGATTTCTTCTTCAACCACCATTATATAAAACTATTATTGATCTCAATGCTGCTTTTAATAGACAAGCTTATTTTTCCATTTATGCACGTATGTAAAAATTGTTGAAAGAGGAGAAAAAAAATAATCGACTATAAATGTCTTTTTTTTAGCTCATATTCTTCTCATAATCGGTAGTGGTATAGTAGCAATACCAATCATTTTTGGCATATTTGGTATAATACAACGTCGTTGGCGTTATTTAATAATTTCTCTTGCTCTACTTTCACTTTATATGGCAATTTTATCAGGTGCTTGTGCTTCAGGTTTTGCTTATTATGATCGTCTTCGACCTACACTTGAAAATGATGTTGCACTAACATCAGCATCTGTATGGATACCTGTTCGTTCAACTTATAATTGTACAGGAACAAATTGCGTTACAGCATTAGAAAATGCAATGTATGCCAATAAACAACGTATTGGTATAATATCTGCTGTATTTTTACTTGTACCAAGTTTAATCATAATTATTATTATGTTTCAAATGCGTCGAGATGTACTCTATTTTAAATAATAATATAATAGACATATAGAAGTTCATGAACCCTATTTCACCTTCTTTTTTATGATGGTGCTTCTCTTTTCTATGCAATACGGTGCTAAATTTAGATAAATATAAATATATATATACATACAAATCTCTATATCAGTGTGCATAACTATTAATATTCAATAATAATAAAAAAAAAAACGAAAGATAGATGTAATATTCTCTTTATCGTTATCGCTCACTGAGCTAATAATTGACCGTGATATTAAGTTTTTCTTTTTTCTATATTGATTACATAATATAGACTATACAAGAAAAAACGTGACGTATGATAACGAGAAATACACTAAATAAAAATGAACATGAACTTGAGAATTGAACTGTATATGTAAATTTATATCATGTCATACTTTTACTTTCGTTCAATGAACAATAATAATATTAACAAATGAAAACTGTCATCATATAAATATTTGACAAAAAATTTACATATTTTATGTAAATAGAAATTTAAATTCATATGATGATAAATTAAAATTTTATCACGTGTGATAAACTACATTTATATATGAAGAAAATGGCACATATGTAATATTTTTGTTTATGTTGATGTAATTCAGATTTTAAATTGAATAAAAATATGTTAATCATTTTAAACATTATCAATCACTTAAAATTCTATCATAATATTTGGTATCAGTATTACGTCTAGACATTATTCGTACAGTTATCAGTAGAATTATGTAGTTTATACAAATAAAATCGATCACTATTGTACATCGTATTTGTTAATCATCATTATCGTATAATAGTAACTTTAGGAGCATTTTTAACATTTAACATTTGAGCTTCATCATTACCTTCGATAGTAGTATGATCTCTGCTACTTCAAATAACAAAAAACGTTTAACGATCAAAATAATATAAGATTACATAATATAATCTATTTATAGCATGATAAGAAGATTTTAATGATGCATTTCTATATATACGTATTTTTTTTTAATTTTAAAACATGATTACAACAAGTAGAATTGAAAATATATATATACATGTGGAGCAAACTTTATAGTGAATTATGTAATACAGTACTTATAAAATTCTTCCTCTTAATACAAAAGATGGTAAATGAATGCATTTAACATCCTTTTATTTTAATTCAATGTCGTGTAAGGAAATCAAACAATACAGATTAATTCTAATCAGTCAACATTTCCGTTTCTTAACAATTGTTATTGATCAATAATGAAACATACGATATATACTAGTTTATCTGTCATGACATTTACAAAAAAAAAAATATGGAGTTCATTCATCTGTAAATAATCCTTTTTTTTTTAAACTTTGAAATGAGTCCATACATATATAGTGTCATGTTGTCAATGGTAACACTATTTTTGTATTGTTATTTTTTACTTGTCAAGCGTCACACTGTAGATTAATTTTGTTTGCTTATTATTCTTTGATTTGATTGAAAAGAGCACTTATTTTTTTCTTCTTCAAAAACAATCGGAACACTTTTATTATTAATTCTGTTGAAAAAAAAATTCAAAGAATTAATTCAATTAATAATAATACGAAATATAGTTGTTAAATTTTAAGATAAAATTCTCAATTTTTTTCGTTCATTTCAATACATGTGTGTCATGCATTTATCTGATGAAATTTATTACAGTTTTTTTTGAGTTGTGATACCTATTCATATTCAGTATTGACATATATAGATCTAGAGAATATTATGAGTAGTGAACTTTAGCATCAGATTAGTCATAAGATAAGATCGTCTTTTTGTATTAATTAAAATTATCAATTCTTCTTTCAACAAATAGATTTACTTATCTACATATGATGCAATAACGAACTTTCTATTCTAAATTATCGTAAGGCGATAATTTGATGAAAAAAAGAATTTATTGATCATTTTTCATATATAAGATTATAGTTGACTAAAAATGCGTAAGAATTCTGATATTGACTGAATAAACAGTTGTTTGCACTAAAAAGTCTAAATCAATCATCGTACAAAATTTATGATAAATTTTCTAAGGTTTCACATTTGAAAAATCTGTTAGGACATATTACAAAAAAATGTTTTTTAGATATTTCTGAATTAATTTTTTTTTCTTCTCTTCATAAATGTTATATTACAAGTAATATTTCCTTTTTTCTTCTAATTAACTAAATACTTTATGACATCTACTTGATTAAATTATAATGCTAACGTTAGTCAACAAGACTTTTTTTGTCTTCAGTCTATCGAAAGTCATTCTTTTTTCTTTCAATAATATGAGAAACCTATAAGAAGTCTTTTTTTTTAATCATTTCACTACAATATTTAAAGCAATAGTCAATCACTTTTAACTTGATCATTTTAAGAAGTGTAGAAAAAAGAAAATATTCTTCCTTTTATTTACAAATCTTTTGTATTATTCTAATCAATATGAAATGATGAAATATTCATGAAAATTTATTTTTTATTAATATGCATTAGTATTTTGAATATAATAAATAGATGGGTTTTGATTCGGAATAGGATTTATTATTTGTCTGTTTGTTAATTGTGGTGATGCTGTATATTCTCTTGGTGTTTGCTGAACTTTTCGAACAGGTTGTGCATAATTTTCATTTGGAATTTGTTCGTCGTCTGTAGGTGGTAATTTTTTATAAACTCTTCGAACAACTGTTAAATCAGGTTCAGTAGTTTGTTTTGGTCTAACAGTTTCAGGTGGCTGCTGTTGTTTTCTATAGGGTTCTTGTTGAGGATTAACCCTAGAACTAGGAGGATTCACTGGTGTATAACGAACGACATCATTTGGTTCATCGAGATGATACATATGAACTTTTGGTGGTGGTTGAGAAGTATAAGAGTTGGCAGGTTGTATTACATATGGTCGTTCAGTATTTTGTGTATTTGGATTATTTTGTCGTCTTGGTGGTGTTTGTGCACGTGAACGTGTTGGTTGAGGACTTTCAGCAACATACCGTGGTTGTGGTGTATCTCTTACAATTTCTTTTTGATATACTGTTTGAGGTGGTGCACCATTCATATGATATAGAGTTGGTGCATCAGCAGTAATAAGTTCTTTTTTATAAACTGTTTGAGGAGGTGCTTTTTGATAAACAGTTGGAGGAGGCGCTGTTGTACCACCATTCATATGATATAATGTTGGTGCAGTATTAGAAGGATATTGAACGTCATTTTGCAATGTGCGAGGATTTTGAGTGACAGTACGTCGTTGTGGTGGTGGTGATTCTTCTCTTACAGGTTCTTTTCGATAAACTGTTTGAGGAGGAGGTGCTGTTGTTCCACCATTCATATGATATAGTGTTGGTGCACCAGCATTAACAATTTC
>CAJNOI010000626.1:0-17711 GCA_905250115.1 Adineta steineri
AAACCTTACCTATCATACATTTACCGAATAAATATTAACTCTTCTTATTATAATTCAAGATATAACACATGTATCAAACCAGCCTTAACTGAATTATAATATGCAGAAAACACTATGTTAATCAATCAATCTGAGTTAACACTATACGAATCAAAAATCTAACAACTTCTTATTCAGGTAAACTCTTTCTTAAATTAACAACTATCAAAACTAATCATCCCGACCGAACAGATACACAGACTCCTAACTATTATCCACTCATACTTAACTCCTTCCACAAACGCTTAGTCTATATTTCAAACAGAATCAGAATCGTAATGCCAGAGTAGTGACTATTTGAAATGAATTCCAATTAAACATATATCATCCGCAAAAAACCAAATCACGAAAACATTGCACCTACCAGATAAATAGTAGTTATAAACTCAGTTAACACAAGTCCATCTCATATAAACTAATTTCATCTCCAACCTGTAGTAACAACGACATCAATTAAAATCAAAAGGAACCCACTAAGAGAACAAACATATATTCAAATACTACTATACAACTTCATATCACCAAAAACTATTTCTATTTCCGCATTCATATACATATAAATACCATTTTAATAATGCAAATATACATAAGATAACGCTTGATGATTTTTCTTCCCTTGAATAAGGAAGAATTCCGGAATGTAGTAGTTTATTGTTTTTAACACACCCGTTGAACAATCTACTCTTCTACTTTTAAGTTTAAAATTAATCTTTGAAATTAAAATTGGAAGTTTATTAATTTAGACATTTTAATTTAATCTTGAAATTGATTTTGAAATTATGTAGAATTATACTACCTGATGATTTTTCTTCCCTTGAATAAGGAAGAATTCCGGAATGTAGTAGTTTATTGTTTTTAACACACCCACCCACACCCACACCCACACCCACACCCACACCCACACCCACACCCAAATTTCAAAAGAATTATCATTAACTATACAAAATACTATTTCGTCTGGATACAACATTTATTTCAGTTTTTGTTCTTCAGACGAATTAATTTGTAAACAATTAATGACATATTTAAAGAATGAAGGTTATGCTATTTGTAGAAAATCTTCATCTTCATCTAGGGGTGGCACTTTAACTTTACTTTAAAAGTTAAAGTTAAAGTTTGAACTTTAACTTTAAGTTTAAAGTTAAAGTATATTCACTTTAACACTTTACTTTAAAAATTAAAGTTAAAGTTGATATTCAAAAAAATTATTTTTGACTGCCATCATATTTAGCTAGGGATGTAACAATACCAATACTACCAATACCAATGGTATTGGAGTGGTATTGGTACTGGTAGGTATTGGCTCTTATCTTCCGGGCAGAACATAATGTTTGTCGAGGCATATGAAAGACCACTTCTCATAACCCTATAAACGGCCCGACTAACACCATGTTTTGTCCCAAGAATAAAAGAAAAAAAGCCGGCTGAAAGCTGATTGGTTGATATATTAACCAAGATTTAATCGAGATATTTTTGTCTTATTCTTGGGACAAAGCATGGTGTTAGTCGGGCCGATTATAGGGTTATGAGAAGTGGTCTTTCATATGCCTCGACAAACATTATGTTCTGCCCGAAAAATAAGAGCAAACACCACTTCTAAACTCTGATTGGTTCATAGATTAACCAATCAGCTTTCAGCAGGCTTTTTTTCTTTTATTCTTGGGACAAAACATGGTGTTAGTCGGGCCGATTATAGGGTTATGAGGGGTCGTCTTTCATATGCCCCAACGAGCATTATGTTCTGTCCGAAAAATAAGAGCCAATACCTACCAGTACCAATACCACTCCAATACCATTGGTATTGGTAGTACTGGTATTGTTACATCCCTAGATGATAGTATTCGCTCTTAGATAATGTTTATCAAATATATTGAGTTGTCCTTTGACAAATTCAAAATAGTACTGTTTTATTTTCATTTCTTCTGACTTTGTAGTATATTTTAGCAAAAAATAAACTTTTTAGTGCAATCACGCGCATCATATTGAGTGACTAAATGATGGCAGTCAAAAATAATTTTATTGAATATCAACTTTAACTTTAATTTTTAAAGTAAAGTGTTAAAGTGAAAATACTTTAACTTTAAACTTAAAGTTAAAGTATTTTACTTTAACTTTAAATCTTAAAGTTAAAGTTCAACTTTAAACTTTAAGCACTTTGTTAAAGTAAAGTTAAAGTTAAAGTGACACCCCTATCTTCATCTTCATCTTCATCGAATATTGAGAAATCGGATGTAATTCTTATTGGTTTTTCTGAAGATTATTCAAAAGATTCTCAATGTATAAATGATGTTAATCAAGCAAAATCACTTGGAAAGATTCTAATTCCATTTGTAATTCGAAAGAATGAATGGGTTTCTTCGATTACAATTGCAACATTATTCTATGATTTATTCGATCGAGAAATCGATTGTGAATTTATCGATGATTTTGATTTCGAATATGATCAATTATTATCGATTCTCGTAAGTCACTTTATCAGTCGATCAATTAAAAAACAATTTCATTTGTATTTCATAGTTACGTTATACGAAACCTGGTGCTATTGGTCGACCATTTTCTCTTCCAAGAATTAAAAGAAAAGAAGAAGAAGAGAAAGAACCAAAAGATTATCAAGAGATTATCTTTGGTAACAAATCTGTTGCTTTGCAGAAAATTCAACCGAAAGAAATTGAAAGATTACAAAAAATTTATCAACAAGAATTAAAGAAAAAAATTATTCTCAACAAAATTCCAACGGATGAAATCGATGGATTAGTTGCTAGTTTAACTAAAGTTGTTGATGATCTAAAGAAAACACTAAAAGGCGAAGATAATCAATTACACACACAACGAACTTGGATATTCGGTAAATTCTTCTCTAATTTATTCTGTTAAACATCTTAATTTCTAGATGAAAATTGTCAAGGTGCTATCTATGAATTTATGTCTTGTATCAGACGTTGGTTAAAAAAAGCACCAAATGTAACAAAGAAACAATTTGCACCATTTACACCTACTGGAGATGTAAACGATGCAATATTTTCTATCGATCAATCAGTTGAGAGTGAAAAATATAAAAAAACTTATGAATTATTTAATTGTTTAATAACAGAAGATCTTATTGCTCGATCCATTTCTGATTTAGGTTCATCGAATAATGAAGAACAAGCGAATGAATATTTTATGAATTGGGTAAGAAAAACAAAACCAATTAATGAAATCGAAACAGAAATAAAAGAAAAAGAAATTGTATGGCATTACAAAGATCCTGATCAAGCAGATGAGAAAATGTATATTTGGAAATGAACTTAAATCAACAGAAGAAATACAAAAAATTGAAGAACGTGATAATCCATATCGTATTTGGAAAAAGACTCGAGGTGCAAAAATATTTATTGAACAAAAAATAAAAAATATTCTCGAATTTCAACAATTATGTCAACAATCGAAATGATCTTTTTTTCTTTTTTTTGTTGTAGATAAACACATATTTGTTTCTCATGGATATTATATTAAAACAACATTCTATTTTTATTCGTCGTCTTCATCACAAACATTCGAATATTACTGTAAGTGAAATTGAAGATCATCTCGATGAAATATTTCAATTTTTAAAAACAATTTCATATGGACCAACTCAAACAGATGGATTAAATTTGTTAACTATTCTATGTGATGATCTAGCAAATATATATACTTTACAATTATTTAATATCCAATTATCATCAATCATCCAATATTTGTCTATATGAGTCAAACATTTGAAATGTTATTAACAAAATCAAATCATTCTCAAACTATACCGATGAAGAAACACGACGAAGATGCATTCTATTCTATTAGTTATTTGATTACACAATTATGTTTATATAAAAATCAATATATTCCAGTATTTTATGGTCGATTTTCAGATGTAATCTTTCCCGTTACTGAAAAACCTAATAGAAGAGATGAAACGATCGAAAAACCAAAAGAAAAATTCTTAACAGAAAAAGCAAATTTTAAAACAGCTCGTTTACATCCGACTGCACCAAAATCACGACCAAACGAATCACATATACTCAATTTTGAAATCATACCATCACCAAAACAATATCATCAAAATCAATTGATAACATTTGCAAAAGAATCAATATCAAAACCTTGTTTAAAAACTCGAATACCTTCAAAAGATTTACCTATGAAAACAACATATCGAAAAGTCTTCTTAACAAAATCATTCTTTAAGAAACTTCAATATGGAATTGAGAATCTTTCTCAAAATGAATATTCATCATATGATATAAAATATAAAGTTATTCATCGATTAGTTCGTCTCTGTTCGAAAATGAATCTTATTGAATCGATTTCTGAGTCAATTCGAAAATGTTTATGTTCAAATTTATATTCTCAAATATTTACAACAATCGAATCAACACAAATTCGTTTTGCTCCCAAACAATTATTTTTCATTTATGAATGTTCACAATTTATCATTCGTCATGATTTTACCGAACAAGATAAATTCATTATAATTCTATGCCCAATAATGATCTCAAAAACGAAATTAATCATTGAACAAGTTCTTAATTCAGGTTACCCTAACTTTCATTGACACATATATATCTTTGTTTCTATTTTTAGACAATTCTCCATCTCATGATGATAAAGGTCTTGCTCGACAAGCATTAAGTTATCATCTTGAATTACTTAATTATCTATCATTGACATCGATAGGTCGACAAGAATTTCTTCAAAGTTCGATATCTAAAATTGCAATTGATATTTTAAATACCGAAACATTATTAACAATTGCATGCAATAATGAAGAATTCTTTCATGCAAATATTCGAATTATTCTTTATACTCTTCTTTTATTATGTAATTTAGCTTATGAAAAAACAATATTCAAATTATTAAAAAATTCAAATTTAAAGTATATAAAAACATTAAATGAAGCTAAAGGTTCTGCTATTCAATTTGCTTCTAATGCATTATCAATGATTTTAAATGAAGAAAATATTGATGAAGAATATGAACCAAAGAAATTAAAACAAGCTTATTTTAAACATATTCAAGATAATCCACCAGAACCTAAACATGTCAATATAACTGATGGAGAAACTTACAATAGTAAGTGAAATTCATTAGTCAAAAAATAATTGAATGTTATTTTGTTTTTAGATGAAAATTTACATGTAAAATATACTGTTCTAACACAAAAAGTTTTAGATAAATTAATTGATGATATAAAACATATCTTAGAAAATTCAGATGATTTAAATGATAATGATTATAAACGTGTATCTCAACGATTAAGAGCATGTATTAAACAGAATACATCACAAGTTGAATGTCTTCTACAACCAGTTATTAATTGTTTAATGTCACAATTTTATATGAATGTTTTTCAAAATATTGAATTATATAAAGGAAAATTACCATCAAGTGTCATCAGTATCAATCGTCCACTTGCATTTAAATGTTTATTTTTTATGCGTGATTGTCCGGAATTTCTTATTGAACATCATTATCTAGAAAATAATGATGAAGATAAAGTATTGATGAAAATGATGTTAAATAATACTAAAATAATATTTGAACAACATTTATCTGTTATTACTGATGAAATAGAAATTCATCGACCACGTCGTTTATCAATTAATGGAAAAGCAGAAGGAAGAATCGAAGCATTAAGTTATCATATAAAATTATTAAATCATTTTGCTATGCAAAGATCTTTTAGAGAAGAATTTAATAATCAATCAATTGTTGAAAATCTTATCGATGTTTTACAAAATAATATTTTACTCGTTCAAATTGAACATTTAAATATAAAAACAAATGAATTTATTAGACAATCATTATATCTATTAAATAATCTTATACTTGTTAAACAAATTATGGAATTAATGAAAAAGAAAAATGTTATTTTAACTTGTTTAAAATTATCTTTTATTAATGATAAAATAATTCAATTTATTTCACAACTTATTTTTATTTCATTAGATAAAAATTCTTCAGAGAATTTACGAGATATACCATTATTATCTAAAACATATATTGAATATATTAGAAAATCAACAAAAGTACCAAAATTATCTTATCATTCTGTTAAATTAAGTTGTTTAATACGAAATTTAAATATAAGTATGTCAAAAAATTATTTTGTTAAATTAAAATATTTTAATTTTAGTTATTTTACAAAATGAATTATTTCGAGATGCTTTTGTTGAAGAGAAAAATAGTATTTCAACAATTGCTAATTGTGTTTGTGCTTATCAAGAAGAAGATGAAAATTCTCGATTAAGACGAAATAAATCTTTATGGATTACCGATAAAATGAAACCAGATGCTGAAGTTTTAGAAAAAATTTAATATTTAGCAGTTGATATTGTATGGAAATTAACTGTATATGGACCAATTGTTATAAAAACATTGAAATCTAATGATACATTTATTGATCAAATTTTAAAAGTTAATAAAAAATTAGAAAATAAAGGAAAAGAAAATAATGCTCTAAATATCATATGGAGATTTGGTAATGAAAAAATGATTCGTCATGAACAGAAGAAAAAACAAGAAGAAAAAGAACGTTCAACTAATGATCCATTGATGACTATTGAGCAATGGAATGATTCTGTTCCTTTTGATTTATTGATGTGTTATAGTAATAATGTTAATGATACAATAATGAGTTTAAAAATAGCAGATCGTTTAACAAAGAAAAATTATCGAGTTTATATTGAAAAACAAAGTCAACATCGATTAGAATTAATGGAAATAGGTGCATCAAAACAAGTACCAATTCTTGCTTGTTTATCATCAACATTTCGTATTTCACAATTTTGTATGGCAGAAGTTGATTATGCAAAAAAATCTAAATGTCCAATTATTCCAATAATTGTTGAAGAAAATTATACAATTAAAGGATGGTTAAATCATATTATTGATAATCAAACACCAATTAAACTTCATAATAAAACTTTTAATAAATCATTTATGTTTTTACTTCAAGAAATTCATCAAATAATACATTCAGATGAAAGAGAATAAATTAAATCTTTTCTTTTCTTTTCTTTTAGATATACATTGAAATGACTTCTTCTATTCCAACGAAATCATCGATAACAAATGATTTTTATTATGCTTGTCGAAATGGATTAATAGATATTGTTCAACAAGAATTACCAAATATGAGTTTAGAAGAGATTGATCAAGTTCAAGCTAATGGTTCAACGGCACTTCATGCCGCATCTTATAATGGTCATACAGAAATTGTTAAATTATTATTAGAGAAAGGTGCATGTCGTTCAATACCTAATACATATAAATGTTTACCGTTTGATGAAGCAAAAAGTACTGAAATAAAAGAATTATTTCTTCGTCGATCGAATCGTTTTACTGATGAAGAATCAGGTCATATTGATTGGATGAAATGTGATGCAGCTGCTGAACAATTAGCAAAAGATTATCGATATCGACACAGTGGTTTAGGATGGACATCGAAAAATATTGAACATCGTTTAAAATATATTAAAGATGAAATGTCACATACAGAACAAGAACGTATTAGTACTTTTCTTAATCAAGTTCAACATGATCCTGAATCTCTTCTTCGAGCTTATACTGTTGAATCAAGTTTTTATATTAAATTAAATAAAGATTTAGCAATGAAACATTTTGAACAAGGAACTAATTTTGGATTAACATATTTTATTGATTTTTTCTACAATCATCCTGCATTTCAATCTTTATCGTATATTGGTAATGTTTATCGTGGTATGACTGTTACTCATGATGATCTAAAAGAATATAAAGTAGGAAATAAAATAATGAATAAAGCATTTATGTCAACAACAATTGAACGTCAAGTAGCTGAAGATTTTGCAAGAAAAGAGGCTAATCATCGAAAAACGAAAAATGGTGATCTTGTCAAATTATCGGTTCTATGTTCATTTCAAATTGTTAATCATCGTACTGGATTAAATATTGAAAATATTTCAAAATATCGACATGAAAAAGAAATTTTAATCGGTCCATATACTGCATTTTCAATCACAGCTGTACGTCAAATTGCTCATAACTATGCAGAAATTGATTTACGTGAATGTCAAATTGTACATCAAGATGAAAATCATCATAATGTTGATGATGATGACTTTGATTAAACAATAATTGTTTCAACAAAATAAATGATAAAATATTGAGAATAAGGTTAATATTCTTTTTTTCTTCAGAAAACTAATCTGTAATTGTATAGAAGGTTTATTTTTAACTCATGTATCGAGTCAGCACTTCACACTGTCCTATTTGCTTACTCACACCCCTACTCACTCTTCGTATAGAAATGTGTAATATCGTAGAATAGGAAGTGTTGTCGTGCGTTGATTCTATTCAATTTTCATTGTTACATCTTTGCTCTTATATCCTCAAGATTTGAAGCAAAAACACTTTCAGTCTACGATGAGAAGTGTAGTGTAAATATGAGTGATTCTGTTCTTTTTTTCTTCGCTTTAGAAAAAGGCAAATGCCATCTAACAGTCAACTATTATCTAAGCAGTCTAATCAAAACATACGAAGACATTTCTTATCTCTAAATATTCTAAATGAATTCTCAATTGTATGGCTTGGCGATTATTCTGGTTATGTCCGATAATTATATGCTTAACTTACCTGAAATAAAAGTAATTTATATGATTGTGGACGGTACACAACCTGATTGTTTTGTGTGCATTTTTGATGATAGCAGAGTAGAGTACATATTTAATGATGGACTAATTATTCTTAAAAACTTAAGGCATATAACAGAAACAAATTACCGAATAACTCTGATGTAAACCAGTAAAACGTTCGTCACACCGCAGAGGTAACAGTCATGACTCCAACGGGTTTTGTAACGCAGGGTTGGCAACATGCGACAATACATTTACATTCTACACCTGGAGAAATAATTCGTCACATGGTCTTACATTACCGTCCACCAGGAGCCTAACTCGTTTCGCCGCCTATGAGTAGTGACATGGTCTTCTACCGTTGCTATGAATATCAAGTTTTTGTTTTAGTTTTTCTGATTTTATGACCCAAAATAGAACCTCGAGAATTTCAAAAGATCTTTTTCTAATAGCACTATATTTTTTATCATAGAAAAGCTCTTGAAATAAAAATGATAATTAACATTTAGTTTATGTCCGGATGAAAAATTGAAGCCGGTATTACGCGACAGTTATTGTTTCCGGAGTTTTTCATGCACGACTCCACAGCAATTTATGAAACTTTCAGGGCACCCAGATCTCGATGAGTCATGCAAAAGTTGTCATAGACTCCAAATTATCGGATGTCTTCTACTAAGACTTTTGTAGTACCCTTGGATCAAAACCTGCTTAAACTTTCTTCCATTCTCTTCCAAATGGGATGTGTTTTCTTTTGAAAATTATTGTTTTCCGAGGATCTGAATTTCGTGCGAACTCCTAAATCTTTTAGAAACGAGATTTCGAGTAATAAAAATAAATGCACATCCCAATTTGACTGATATACTCGTAAAAAATTTTTCAATCCGATCGGTGAAGCCACTTTGGAGATAAATTTCTTTTCTGTGGTTCAAAAACCGATTCTGAGAAAACATACATCTTTTTCGGCTACCATACGGCTTGATAGAGTACGTCATGATGCATCGTTAGAAATAAAAATCGAAGAATCAAAAAAAAAAACATTTTTTTTTGTTAGATAAAGGTAATCCTCTTGAGTGAGTTACAACCACTGTAATCGCGCAATCGTCGATCGAATACGAATTTATATTTTATAAATGAAGCGTGACGAGAGAATAGGTAGTAAAAGGATGGCCTCTCATTTTTCATCTTGACGTGTTCTTTTTTCGATTCATTTGCAAAGAAGCGGCTTTGTATAACGTTTATATTATTGTGCTTATTGCAACATTATACACAAGTGGATATATAGTGAATAAAAATGTCGTCGTCATCGGAATATAAGAAAGTATGTGAAGACTTTTTTGCAGCTCTCACTGCACGCAATTTTACTGAAGCATTATCATTTATCGATCCCAATTGCGAAGCGACTTATATGGGACAAGTTATCAGCCGAACAAGAGATGAATTAAAGGCATTTTGTGAAAAGGAATATGCAGATCCAAATATTTCTTTTCATATTGTCAAGTATTTACCAAGTGATCAAGACGACTGTATACATCTGATTGCAAACGAAAATGGGCAAGACAACGATGAAATTTACACATTTTCAAAAAAAGGGAAGATCACTAAAATAGTGACGAAGGTTCTTCCCAAACAATAAAATAATTATCGACGAAAACATAAACTTAACAATATAACTCATTTATTAAGTATTTAACAATGTATTTATTTTTCTATATTAACCATAAATAGAAATAAAATATTACAGTTTTTGCTAAGCTAACATTCAATAAATATTTTTTATTTCAATTTAAAATCTTCTACAGAATTAAGAACAACGAATACAAAGTCGGGTGTCTCAAGAAAGTTGCTCTTTCTATTTTAAAAGAAATTTATAATCTTTTTCTATTGTAGTAGAATCTATTTATATAAATGTACATTTAAAGATAAGAGTATTGTCACAAAAAACAGTTTTATTGTTGAAAGAATCATATGACGACTTTCAGAGAAACTCTACATATAATAAATTGTGTTTATCAATACGTAAAAGGACATAGTAAAACTATTAGAATACTTTTACAAGAAAACAAATATGAAACGAACGATTATGATTCAATTAATTCTTTTAATTGAATATCTTGAAGGTGTGGATGTGCGTGTACATTCTACTTCGTTCACACCCACACCCTCAAGATGCTTTAATTCTGACTTAATCAGTATCTGTTCGAACTAAATCTCTACGAACGTTTTAATTGTAGAAATGATAGTATAGACTATATTTATCATTTTCAGCACATCGTAGTATAACTATTAGAAAATCCTCGAAAACAATGCGTGGCATGTGCAAATACAAAAAACAGCAGAAAAGATAGCTGTTTTCCAATACGAATGCACTGAATTTCACGTCGGGCTTTGCATTTCTGATAGTTTTCGAGATTGTTATATTTTGAAATACTTCTAGATGTTTATTCACTTGTTTTCGAATAAATACATCATTTACTGTTCTAGCCCATGTCATACAAACCGCTTTAAAACCGTCAGTTAACCGCAGTTTACCGTCCGCTTGAACGCCCATTTGACCGTTCCGGTTATCGCAGTTAACCGCGGTTAACCGCCGTTAACTGCATTCCACTGTCGATTTTCTTTATGCTCTTACTGATGTGTTAGGATCGAATGTAGTTTACAGTAAAAGTTTCAATTCACATCTAGTTTTCAGTTAGACTTTATTTAAATCTCATCAAAATCAATTTCTAGCACAACAATAAAAGAGCATTTTAAATCATTGAAGTATAAAAAATCACTTATCATTATTTAACATTACACATGTTCAACAAAATCAACTTGTAATGAGACAAACAAAAAAGACGCGTACATTATGTTTTCACACAGGAAGAATGCGTCTACAAAAACACGAGTTACAACATAAAATAACATTAATCAAGTACATATTCTACTATTCTAATTACGACTGTATGATAAAAACATTTAATAAAGAAGTATTACATATTATAACAATAATCATGTAATATGTAAGAAATAAATGTTTTTAATAAAGTAAAAATACTTAAAACAAGAAAATAGAAGTAAAAAAGGTATTTAACAAGAAGCTTTTTAATTTGCAAATGAACCAATAAATTCATCAAAATCGTCGTGTAGTGCTACTTGTGGTGCAGGTTGCACTGTTACATTACCAGTACTACTTTTTTTTCCTTCAATTCATTGCGTCTCTTTTGAAAAATACATTCATGCAAGGTTGTCCATTCAGACCGTAACATTTCATGATTCAGCTTGACTCTTGATCGAACTGCTTCTAAATAGAACCATATTTAAGAAGTGACTATGATAAAAACTGATTTTTGTTTTACCTTTAATAATTAAGTATCGTTCATCCTTTACCAATTCATCTTTAGTAATGGTCGTTATTTCTTCGAACGTAAATAACTTATCCATTACAAGTGCAACATAATGACCCATATGAGTTTGAGCACCATATAACTGAAGTAGATCTACAGATACGCCTTCTGAATTGACATAAATCTAAAAAAAAATAACAGCAAAAAGTTCATAAGCAGAACCTGCTAAATATAACTCACTAATGTAGATTTAGATGGTGAATCGTCAACGATTATATTTTCATCACCAAATTGATCACCATTTAATGCGACATTGATCTTGAAAATACAAATTTGTTATTTAAAACGAAAAATATTGATACAATTGATATTTACCTTTTTCTTTGATAACTCGACGAGAATAAAACGATTTATGATACATGAATGGAATATTGATATCTAAAAATAAAATTAATTGTGCAACAAATTTCAAGACAAATTAACAAATAAAAATGGAAACCATATACATAGATATTATAAACATAAAAAGTTATCTTCAACAATCGATTCATTCATTATGTTGTTTATCTAATGAACAAGTCTTGAACAATTTCAATCAATCCAATGAGAAAGAAAAAAGCGACATCTTAGTATAGCTTTAAAAGATGAGTTTTGTTTTTGTTTCTCTAAATCTTGATAAAACAAATAGAACAAGAGAATTCTAATCATATTGATGATTATTTCTAATTTTTTTTATATCACTACATATAGTTTGTTTGTTTTTGTTTATCGTTTCATCGTTAAAATCCGCTAGTCAAAACCGATCGCTAACCGCGGTTAACCGTCGGTCCTAGCTTCAACCATCGGTCACCGCTGGTTCTTAGCACGACCGACGGTTACCGACGGTTTTATGAAAAAAAGAGCGACATGGGAGAAAATTCAATTTCTTCTGCTATAGTCATCCCGTTCCCAAGGGGTTAAAAATGGATTTACGCAAGTTCGTCGAATAACAATTGGAAAAATTGAAAAACCAAAAGATATTTACTTCCAATTTTATGATCTGTACCGTTCAATCAACAATTACAGTAAACAGACGCTATTATTGTGCAGTGCTTGGTGCAAAAGAACTTTTTGTTACTATCATTTAATTGAAATAGAAATAAAATCAAAACTATTGATAAATGATAGTTGATCACTGTCTGTATCTTGAGGGTGTGGGTGTAAGATTCATCTGGTCAAGCACACCAACATCCACCTACACACACCCACCCTCATTGAGAACCTACATGAAAACTTTTAATCACGTTTATATATCTGCGTTGTCATTTGTATTCATCTTCAATCAAACTGTGAAGATATTTCCTTTAAACAACCGATTTCAAATAATAGAATGTTTGAAATATTCGTCATCTACTTCGTTCATTTATTAAAGATGTCTTTAAGTGATATCTTTTGAAAGCATAAATTAATCCCTTATAGTGTCTATAATTTGTTTGATATTTTAACAAATAGATAAATTATTTTATTCCATTCATTCGGGAACTATTTTTTTATCAATTGCAGAAAGAAAAATCTTTGGAATGTTAAGAATATTTTCTTATCGACATTTCGGATTGCTTTATGCAGATATTAAAACAACGCGAATCTCTCTTCTAAGATCATATTATGATTTAATTAGTGAAATGAAAAAATTCAATGATAAGAAAGAATTCGAAAGTGCATTGAAATTATTTAATGAATGTGAAAAATCAAATAATGAAATGATGTCAGGTGCAGCTGTAAGTCAAGCACTAAAATCTTGTACAAATGTGAAAGATTTTCAATCCGATTTAATTCTTCATCAACGATATTCATCTATAATAGAAAAAAACAATTATTCGTTTTTACAGTAATTAACAATTAAATTGAATTAGATCTTACTGAATGAATATTTAGTGCAATTAGGAGATGTTAATCATGCTCAACAAGTTTTTGATAAATTAAAAACAAAGAAAACAGTTGGTATTTATGGAGCAATGATGAAAGATAATTAATTCAAAACTAAGGATATATTAAAAATAATATGAGAGAAAAAGTAATTGAAATTTTCTTTAAAATTTCAAATCCAGATGAAAAAAATATTTCATTATTATTTAATGCATCTGCTCAAATTGCAACTGAAGAAATATTGAATTTAGTAAAGAAAATTTTATATAATCTTCCATCTCATTATCAAAATGATGAATATATTTTAACAACTGCTTTCGATGTCTTTATTAAATCTAATGATTTATTAAATGCTCAAAGAATTTTTTCAAAGATTACACAAAATATAATCAGTTATGGAAATTTAATGAGTAAATATAATAAAAATAATCAACCAGAAAAAATATTCGAATTATATAAACAAATGAAAAGAAATAAAATTCAATTAAATCCATCAGTTTCTGTCTTATTAATCAAACGCATGTTCTATTATTGGAATATATTCAATATCGAAATCAATATTTGAAAAAATTCCCAAATCATATCTTAATAATAATATCTTTATAAATAATTCATTGATTGATATGTGGATAAGCGAATATATTTTATTTTGATATTAACAAATTTTTTGTTAAAATAGGGAAAATCAGGTTGTATTGAAAAAGAAATAAATATATTTGAATCATTAATTCAACCAGATACAATTGGATATACATCAATGAGTTAGTTTTAACTTTCGAGACTTTTGTTTTTATTTGTTGAATTAGTTAATTCTTATAGTTTAAATGGAATGGGATTTGAAGTCATTGAATTATTTAATTGCATGCCATCAAAATTAATTTTAGAAGAAACTTATGTTTGTGTTTTAAATGCATGTTCACATTCACGACTTGTTCAACAAGCAACAAATATTTTTTATAATATTATAAATAAAACAGAACAAATTTATACGACTATGGTTTGTTTATTCAATAAACATCTTTTATTTTCATTTCATAAATTTATTTTTTGAGGTCGATTGTTTAAGTCGTTGATTTCTTTTTGAAGAAGCTGAAAATATTATTAAAATTTATGAATCTAATCATTCACCATCTCCAGTAATGCTTAGTAAGTGTTTTTATTTATTTATAACGAAGAAATTAATTCATACTATAACTCATTATCGATTTTAACGGATTTTATTGAAATTCCATAACAATTTATATTGAATCTTGGATGAAGTAAACTTTCGCCACTTGATGTCATATATGAGTGAATTGCAACTTTTTGGTACAATTGGCGCGAAAAACTGAAAGTAGACCTAGACGATTTCTGATCAGTGCATTTTATTATACTCTATGCCTGTGCTACACAGCAAAAATTTCCCAACACTTAATCGCATATTAGCTGAGATACGACTGACTCAATGTAAATGTACCATAAAAAACGTTTTTTATTGAAAAGCGTCACTCTACATTTTTTTCAGTATAATGTAAATTTCTCTTGAACGGTACGAGATCAAAGGCTGAAATTTTTACCACTAATAGAACTTTTTGTTTTACAGATCCTCTAAAAATTTGAGCTAAATCTGACGACCCGTTGAAGAGTTATAAATGTGACAATATACAAAAATCGTCACTCTACATAATTTTCGAAAAAAACGTCACTCTACATTTTTCAGTATAATGTAAATTTCTCTTGAAGGGTACGAGATAACAGGTTGAAATTTTTACCACTAATAGAACTTTTTGTTTTATACCGGCTGTAAAAATTTGAGCTACATCTGACCACCCATTCACGAGTTATAAATCACACAAATCTCGAATCGTCACTCTACAAAGTGAGTAAACGTCTTTTTTTTTTGAAAGTTCGTTGTTTTTTTGTTTGAAACGAACTTGATACGAGAGAACCTTTTCGCATCAATTTGCTAGTTAAAGTGTTGGCTTTCTTTTTATATGATCCGTACAGTTCTAGCTCTATCATAGGCTGAGCTAGAATCATGTTTTCGTCACTCTACATAAAAACGAACAAGTGTCTGTTGAACAATATGAACGGTAGATCAACAAACCAATGAAAATTTAAATTAAAATGAGTTACATATTTCGATAGAGTGTCGAAAACTGTACAAAATAGATCAATTATCTCATTTTCCTCTTGTCTATTTATAATCGAAAAATTTCCTTTTCTTGGCATACATCATGAAAAAATGACATTTTTTCATCATGAATTTTTTATAGCTCAGCGACAATAAGAGCTAATGAGCTGAAATTTTGCACGGCAGTGGGGTGGTCAAAGTACTATAACATATAAAAAAATCGTTGAAATCGGCCGAGGCAAACAGAAGTTATTAGCGAAATACACCTGAAATCTAATTGTACTAAAAAGTTGCAATTCACTCATATATATATCAATTATGAACGATATAAATCTAATATAATTGAGTTTTTTATTCAACTATTTAATTGGTAGCCATACTGATAAACTATAAAATTTTCTTGTCTTAACTAGTATTGAAGTCATGTTTGTTATCAACAGTTTTTTACAAAATTTGAAAGAACGATTGTTGCTAAATGTAATTTCAGATATAACTATTTGATTTATATTGAATGAGAAAAGAAATTTTTTTTGAATAAGATTTATTCGATATAGTATAAGTAACGCTCATTGGTGGGTATGGATGTGGGTGGTGGTGAGGCTGTGCATAAGATACTGACTACCCATGCTCACACTCACACTTAATTTTATCTCCTAGTTTTTGTTTAATATAACCTCAGGTATTTTCATTAAGTAAGACGTCGGCCATTTTATCAGGTTGTTCTTCAGGTTTAATACGTTCATGACCAATCTCGTCTAATATCTCTAATACATGTATTAACAGTGAAAGTTAACTATTCCGAAATGTTCTTACGAATCTATGTTTTAGACGTTTTCTGGCACATGGGGAAAAGATCTGGTTCATCATTCGATTCGATATATTTCCCATATAATAAGGACTAGAGATCGCAAAATTTAGAATAATATTCGTGTATTGACAAAGAATTAGAGATCCAATTTAGAGCGTATTTGAAATTGTACTAAGGGAAAACGAATAGGTTTTCTAACAACGATCAAAACTTTTGGTTCATCATTTAAGAGCTTGATTTTAGTTTCGAAATTAACTGAAAATGGGTCTTCCAAGCTATCTAACAATCTCCTTAGTTAGAGTGAAAACTACGTCATGCAGTGCAGTCTCATCCTTTTACGATTCATTTATTTTCGTTAAAATTGTAATGCAGAGTCCTGATGAATATTTTTATTTTCAAGTGAATAATAACCGACATGTCGATGAAGATAAAGTTTGCATTTATTTTTTTTAGAAGCAGACCATTTTCGATGAGTTTTGACAAAATTTCGGCTCGTGAGAAAGAAATGTGAAAGTTTGTAGATTGATTCTGGTTACAGATATTAGTTACTCTCTGCATTTATTCATTCGTCACCATCAACGTCATCGAATTTCCGCTTTTTCGATAAATTGCAACCTTATTGAACTTCATAGTCATTTTTACATGATTCTTTATCAAAGGCCATCTGCAGCTTGTCGACCAAATCGTGCTTGGTGAAAGGAATTTCCACAACCACTTGATCTTCATAAATTCGTAATGTATTCCCGACCACAGTAAGAGCATTTTTAGTGACAAGAAATGCACAAACAACGGCAGGTAGCCATGTTGCGTCGGTGGTATCCATATAAACTTTCAAAAGTCTTGTTAGATCTCTTTTCTGTTAAATAGTTTATTTGATAAGTAACGAG
>CAJNOI010000626.1:17811-33448 GCA_905250115.1 Adineta steineri
TTTAATCGTTAATTGAGCAATATCAAATTAATCAAATCACGTGTACTGTACACGTGCAGATAAAGATTTATTATACAGAAAAATATATATATACGTCTATTCTTCGTGTATGCAGGAGGAGGAATGATTGTATAGGAATATTTCCAAGTGATTTTATTAATATTATAACACACTTATTATTCTTCTAAAGCACAAAGTAGATAAAACAATCTTTATTAGTTTTTTAATCTTTCAATATGTTTCTATTTTGTAGACGATTTGATTATTGAAATCACCTTTTTCATAAGTCAAATAGAGACGTTTCTTTTCCCATAGAAAACTGATCTAAAAGTTTAATAAAAAATTTGTTCTTAAATGGGCAATATTATGCAATGATCAGCAATAGAATAAAATAATATACCGATTTTTGATGAACAGGAATAGAGCGAAAGAGATAATAAATATCAACAGACATATGAGGATGATGATTGGATCAACACCTAGAAATCATAAATATAAAATAAACGATACAAGGTGGTTAGTTTTCTTTTGATATACAAACAATATTAGAATTCATTTTTCAGTTTTGGATAATAAGTAAATGAAGTTTTTAAATGTTATCAAACTATATTTTCTCAGACAATAATACTATATTAAGATTAGTTTGATTTATACTATTTCAGAAGAAAGTAACTTTGTTTTAATAAAAATCTTTCTATATTCTCTATAGTAAAAGTAGTAAAAAGTCATGAAATAATTTTCATATACCTGATGCGTGACAAAGACTCTTGTTAATTTCGTCAAATGGAAATATTTGGGTTTTGTTCTTTATCGATAAATAGTATAAATATTCTGTTTTTGAATTTTTATAAATTTTACAAAATTCATAATCTCTAACGAATCCCACACAATATGTGTACCAAGTATTATAACATTGAAGTTTTTTAAGATAGTTTTTGTCTTTGCAAGATATATTTTTGTAACAGTGTTCATAATCTTTGTCTATAAAATTCATATATAATTGCGCTGCATAATATTGGTCATTGAACGATAACTTTTCATTTATTTTAGTGGAAAAATTGTTGTTAGTAAATGATTGATCGATTTTGTAAAGCATGATGCTCTCACTAGAATATAAACAATTTTAATTGACCAAAGAAACATTATTAGTATAGATTAAAAAAATCTATTTATCCGCTCAAATATGACATGGAAGTATCAATTAGTTTTTTAGCTGACTTTGGCAGTGCTTAGAATACATATATAATATTCAATTCAATAATTTCTATCTCATAAATGAATTGTTTATTGACAAATGCGATTATTATCACACGTTTATATTTCGATAGTATCTATATCAATAGACTTTTTTCTATATTACGATTGAAAACAATCTATAATATTAGGAATATAGTTGTTTCTATAAAGTGATATCTAATGGTAAGTTGCATATATAACATTAAAAATAATGAAAATATTCGATAAGATCGTTTTAAACATCTATCGAATAATAGATTGATTTTTTGTTTTCAAATATATGTTATTAATCATCACGATTAATGTAACAAAAACTTATATGATGAAATCGAAATCGCAATTAGATTTAATGCAACAATATAAATCATTTTGTTTAGATGAAAAGAGTTTTATAAAAATGATAAATTATAGTAGAAAATGTTAGTATGATTAGATGATGTAATATTCGAAAGGAATTTACAGAAGAGATAGAATACATTATAACTTACGTATCAAACATGCCTAAACTTTTGTTTGGAGCAATTTTTTTAAGATAATTTCTTTTGATATAATTGTGTGGCAAATCGGGAGTCATTGATCCATCTATAAAACTCTTCTTCCATGATATATTTGCTAATGAATGAAAATGTTCATGATTAAATCCTATAGAATGTCCTCCTTCATGCAATATTTCACGTTGTGTATTAAATGCAACAACCAAAGATGGATAGTTCGTTTTTTTGTGATCACGAAAAATTTTACCAAATTTTATATCATATGAATAAAAAGCTGAATTAGATCCAATAAGTGACCATGAACTTTGTTTATCTAGTCCAAATCCTACTCGAATATCAGCACTGTGATTAAGTGGAACTTCTTTGAAATGAATATGAGTAGATAAAAACCATTGAAAATATATTCGACGAAATTGTAACTGTTTTTCTTGGTCACCATTCACAAATGCTAAAGTAACTTCTTGATTTTTCCAAAGAAAGTCTCGTTCAAATACAAGATCACTGATTTGATCGTCGTTTGCATATCCAAGTAAGTTAACTCTCATCAGGTAAAATAATATTAATAAATACATTAGTTTTATAATTATATTTTTAATTCGAACAGTTAAATTTGATTTATACTATGTACATTATAGAAGATGTCGATTGTAATTGCCAGTGAATCTAAAATACAAATCTTATATCATGAAAAACAATAAGTAAGAATTTTTCAGATGAGAATAATTTTTGTTGAATAAATTTCACAACATATTTACTCAAGATTTTGATGAAAAATAATAATAAAAAAGTAATCATAATAAATGCAAATTATTATTTTCTACGATATCCAAAATTGTATCTATTTAGTTAAACAATAAATAGTTTAAAGTGTACTATTTTATTATTCATCAAATACTTTATTGGAAATAGCTCACTACAAGTTGAGGTAAGTCAAAGCAAGATTATTTTTATTTGCTTTTCAAATATGAAATTTGGCGAAAGATGAGATTATTTTATATTTTCAATAAGATATTTTTGTGTACTTATTAATTATAGGTAATGATTTGATTTCTGAAAATATTCAATTTAACTTATAAAGTAAATATGAATCGAAATTAATAAAATCATATTTAAATGTTTAAATATGCTAAATGCATTCATCTTTAGTAACAAACAAGTGTAATACATATCTAAACTCACTTTATTTTTTATCTGAAAATGATAGAAATGCATATTACGAACGTTAATAGGATGAAGACCATTGTATGTGATAAGAATCTATTATCATCTTACTACCTTTCTGCAAATAGACTATAGAAATAGTGATAATTTAATATAACTTCTGTAGAGAAGTTCAAAGTACTAAAAACCATGATCATAAAAAAAAGAATAATTTACATAATGTCTATTAAATAAACAAAAACTGAAACTAAAATGAAAAAAAAATGGTCGAGAAGTTTAAAGTATATAAATGTATTAAAATTAAAGAAAATAGAATAAAATCTTTTCCAACATTATTTTACAGCATGAGAAGGTGACCTTCAATGCATTATACCTGTAACTCGATAGATTGGAAGAGTATAATATTATCACAACCTCGACAAGGATGTTTGTTAACTTCACTTAACATTGAGAATATAATCAGTTCATATATAATAGAGAATAATAGATAAGAGCGAACGAACATGAAATTATGTAATAACTAGTATCAGTATCGATAGAAGATTTTTGTGTTCTTTTTATATATTCGAGAAATAATTTAAAATAGCACTTTCTCGATTCTATATAATCATGAAGTTCATAATATACAATTCTTTCGTTGGAATCCTGACAGACGCTACGCAGCTTGATTAATATTTTACTACTTACAATTGACGCAAACTAATGATTCATCCTTATACCACGTTCAAAAGTGGATCACGAAAATTTATTTTTATATAGGTAACAAAAATAAATGTTATTATACACACGATGGCACATTAGTCAATTTATTTCGAAGAGAAAATTCAATACATCCATCTTGACTAATATAAACAAGTTGATGTTTTTAACAAGAATGAAAGTATATTTATGCTACGACTCATTAAATATCATTATCAGTCTTAAAAACATAGTTTTACCTACTCACAGATTAAAAAAAGAAAAACAATACACTTAACTCTATTTGGTAAAAATATCATCTCGTTCGTTCGAGTACGAGTGAAGATTTTCTTCGGATATCATATATGTGTCCCGTTTACAAGAAGAAAAATGAGAAATCACAAAAGATATTAGTAGTTACCCTTTCCAAGCATATTGTTTTCAAAAAAAGAACAGTGGATCTTATTTTACATTTCCTAACATTTTTCATGTATAGTTAATAAACTGTTGATACATGATTATTTACAATTTTAAGCAAAAATATTATATGTTCTTCAGCCCTAATGATGAATAATTGTTTGTATCGTTGATAATGCACATCATACAATCATCTCAATCAGAAGTATTTTCTCAAAAATCAAATATATAGATAACAAAATATTAAAATCTTCTATTAATAGAAATATTAACTTGTTCGGGCACCAAATCCACAACATCTTTTTCTCAAAACTTTAAATATTACTTGTTAAAATCAAAGAGAAAATATTCAGATGTAGATACAAAGAAATTAAAACAATGTACAAATCTCTTTTTTCTAAAATAACATCCTGAATACTCTGTAGTTTATAAATTCAATTATCATTCGAAGAAAATGATGAAATTCAGTTTTGTTGAGATTCGTAGTTTTAATAACAGCCTATGGAGATCCGCGAAAATAGCTTTCTATGATTTTCTCTAACATTTCATAATAGCACAATATAAATTACGTTTCTGTTTATCGAGTTATTACCGATAGGTCTTTTTTTTGTATGTTATTTTGGGTATAAGAGAGGAAGGAGAGGAAAGAAAAGAAAAAACAAATCTGTCTTAGAGAAAAGAAAGGAAAATAAGATACATATTCTATCCCATTCATACATTGGAAGAGAAACGACGACAGAGTAATTTATATATATCGTTTCTTTCAAACTATTCTTTTTATTCAACATATGTAATGTTATCATATAATTTTATTTTATTTATTATAATATTCATAAATATATTTCAAATATCCAGCAATAAATCATCATCTCTTTCTTTACAACAGAACTCATTTAGTCAACAGAAAATTCTACCAAAAAGCAAAATAAGGAATGATTTACATCGAATCAAACAAACATTAGACCCACTTCGTTCTTTATATAATTCACGAGATGTTTATCATAAATATAATAATATGCTTAAAACTTTATGGACATGCTGTCCTCAACAAAGAGTTTATATGTTTGACATACGAAATAATTATTATGTTATTATGGGAAGAAATGATTGTCACAATTTCATTCGAGAAAATCGAACTCGTCTCACGAGACAATGTCAAAACAATTTAAAATTATATGATCCAACACGTGGAGATATGGGCAGTTGTGATGGTCGTCTACTTCGTAATCTTGCTGATAAATGGAATTTTGTAGTAGAATTATCAAATTATACTGAACAATGGTGTATCGATGGTCTTTATTCCATGCTCATATATTCTGATATAAATCAAATTTTACCATGTGAAAGAGCCATTCGTCAAGGATTAAGAAAAGATCCACAATCATATACTATATATGATAATCTTAGTAGGAATATACTTAATTCATATGTACAAAATTTACACAATTATCGTAATTGTAGTGATCCGTATTTTTGGGAGAAAGAAAGCGATGAAGAAACTAATACATTAATGACAATGATCGAGTATCGAAGATAAATATTGTAGATGTGACCTTCATCCATATCTTTCTTTCATCGCATAATTCTATCAACATGTTAGTGTACTCAAATGTTTTAACACTTCTTTTTTTTCTGTTCTATTCTTTTTATGTCTATATGTGGGCCTCTTCTCTTTTCTGTTGTATATATGAGTGAATTGCAAGTTTATTCTACCGTTGTATTCTTGAACGTAAAATTTCAATATCTCAAGTTCTACTCAACCAATCCTTGTGATTTATTTACCATATGTTCTACTAAGATATCCTCAGTACCACACAAAAAAGCTTCCATCTATTGGACAAAAAGTCGTATGATCAATTTCTTACTTATCATTAGAATTTTGACAGTTGTTGATATTTACAGTACACAGTCTACACTTCTCGGATAGAAGAGTCATTCGTTCTTTCGATATGTTTTTTATTATAGTTTTCTCGGAAAACCATGCGTACATACAACTCTCAATTTGCTTTCACGCGAGACTGAAATTCATTTTCGAACACAATGATTCGTCTAAAATTGATCGGGTTGCTGTTAAATAAGCGACATTTGGTACTATTTAAATTTACTCAAAACGATCAGAGAAAATGTCACGTGAGATTTTTAGATTTGTTTGTAGCGTAATTCTCGTATACTAAAGCATGTCGCAACGAAACTTTAGTCATTTTATTCACTCATTATGCTCAACTATTGATCAAAATATCAAAGCCACATATTTTGTCTATCGCGAGAAACAGTAAAAATATCGCCACTATATCACGCGACATTATTCATCCTTCAAACATAAAAACGTGCTTAAGGAAACAACGTGACTCACCAGATTACACATAAATACGACGAAAACTACAAAGATTTTTTTGATATATTTCGTAAAATTGTATATAAAATGTCTTCATATATATACGCAAAAAAGGCATATTACAGCATGTTTTATAGGATTTTAGGGATTTTCATATATCTCAGCAACAGCCTTCATGGTAGTCGGAAAACTTTCGTCATATTACTTTCTCACATAGTACTTTAAGATGCACTACTTATTACCTGCAAAATCAAAAGTTTATTTTTCGCCAATTTTTTTCTCAAACAGTACAATAAACTTGTAATTCACTCATATTTAGATATGTTTTCAACTAAAGACAAGTTCTTTTTAATGGAATACAAACTATATTATTTTACTATCTTTAGTGTATGGGTGAATGTTTTAACCAACAACCCACACCCTCAATGTATTAATAATCATTACAACAATTAACATATTGGAACTTGATTTCCATCGATCGATTTGACGCAACGTTCGATAATTACTAACAAAAATGGAAGATGATTCTAATCTTGTTGTTTGTTGCGTCAATAAAAAGCGCGCGAGACTTGAAACCAATTGTCATGTGAATCGTAAAAGTAATTCCATTTGTATTTCATGTCGCTGTTGGACAAAGCGTTGGCTAATTCAAGGAAAGAGCTGAGAGGAGAGAAAAAGAGTTTGATAAAAATCTTCTCCTAAGCTTTCAACATAATGGATTTTGCCTAAAAGAGTATAATCAGTCGATTTGATCTATTGAAGTTGATCTTATGGATAAATAGCTCTAATTTCAGTAAAGAATAATGATTACCTTATATTATATTAATCAGAATGAGATAGATAATGACCATACTTTAGAGATTCTTCTTCATCATCAATATATTAAAAAATAATCGATCTTCTAACCAGAGCTGCCAACTAGCCAACTGATATTTGTAATTATTGAAATCGATTGAATTGTATAAGTTAGGATTGATGCACAATTTCAGTTCTATTCATTTAACATTTTCATGACGATGATAGAGAGCAAGTATGTACACATCTTGAAACCGAAGATTTTCTTACACACAAAGTATTATTCGAGGAAAAAATATTGCGACCTATAGTGAAAATTTTTTAATACTATTTTGATACATATGCTCATACACTCAGGGGATATCTGGAGTCAACTGACGCCTTGTCAAATGCTTGAAAAAAGTACAAATAGGAAAGTTAAAACAAAGAGACAATCATCGCGAATATTTTTCATAAAAGAAAGACCTAAATTACTGAAATTTTTTCATAATTCACAAAAAAAGATTCAAATCGTTTCTCAGCCAGGCTGACAGTTCTGTTTCCTATAAAGACGCGCAACAATCATGTAAAACAACTGTACATATAACATAAACATTGCAATCCTACAATATATGTACATAAATGCCATTTTTTATTCAAATAAAGTTAGTTTTCCTTCTTTCTATTATATATATACCCCTGAAACTAACCGTTACTTAATAATTTATTTATTGTCTTATTCAATATATCAAACAAAATTTAGTTTTACGATCGCAAGACAATACAATGATTCATTTCTACTTCTTTTTTTAAATACTATTACCATATTCTTTGATCAATCATGTGCTTTGTAGATAATGTCAATTGAGCTTGATATTTTCGTATGTCGATTCTTTTTCCATTCGTCAACATCTTTGAATAAGATTGAAACGCGTCATGACAGTTCTTCTTTATACATACTCATATCCACACCCTCAAGATATCAACAAATATTAAGAGACTTCAAATCTTTTGTTTTAAACAATACATAAAACGAATGTTAATATTCTGAATAATATTAATTCATACATATTATATTATTATAAACTTCTACTTGTTTGTTTTAACCTCCACATTTCTAATACTTTCATATTACAAGTCTGTCAGTAAAAGAAATTGTGCAGGTATAATATAAAGAAAATATAAAAATATATTTCTTACAAAGAAACTGAATCTTTTTTTATCTTTCCACGCTGTATGATAGAGAAGAAATAATTCATAAATATTATTCGTATATACATAATACATATAATATAGTTAGTATTCTTTCATCATAACTCCAACTGGATTCTTCTTTTCAAATAGTATTATGACGTCACACGATTACTTTATGATTATTATGACAATTATAAGCTTAATTACGCTTTGTGATAATAAATTATCGATTGTTTCTTTACAGTACAATGCGTTGGAGCGATACCAAAAAGTTAATTTGGATATGCGTCGAATTCGACAGACACTTCAACCATTTCATTCGACATAATCAAAATCAATTATCCAGTGAATGTTGAGAAAATCTCAAATTATTTAATCCAGAACGTGGAGATATTCCAGTGTGTGATGGTGATTTACTTCGTAATATTGCTGATCAATATTCTTTCGTTGTACAATTATCGAATTATAGAGAAAAATTACTCATTTACTTCAATATTTCTCAAAGTAGGAACATACTTGATGTTTATGTACAGAATTTAAGTAAATAGTATAATTGCAACGATCTCAAATTGCTACAAAGGGAAGATATTAAGCAAGACGTATTTCGAAATTATAAGTTTGAGTAATAATAAATAATCTAAGTCATTTTGAGAATTTAATTATCATGTATATCGCTTTGTCCGAATTAACCTGTTAACTGTTAAATTTCTATATGAGAACATAAGTGAGGACAAGGATCTGATATGAACAAGCACGAATAGGACACCAATATTCACATCCTCACAATAATGTTAATTAAACAGTATTGATCTTCAACTTTTCCTGAGCATCTATTTCGTTGGTTAGAATGAATAATTTCTTTCTATTGATTACATAAAACTGATCAATATTATTCATAAGCATAGAATCTTGATGTTGCAAGATTCTGGTTTAACTTTATATTATTTCACCTCCAAATTCTTAATAAGTAAAAATGTTTATCGATACTTGTCAATTACAAGAAAATTTGAAAAAATCTATTCTCATCAATTTTATTCAATAATGAGGAAACTAAACCTACATGAAGAAGATTATTTATCAATACATATTTTTATTATATAACAATGGATTGACTATCTCTATCGTCGAGTACAATAAAATACAATATACATATATATACGTACATTACATAAATTATCGAACAACAAGTTCATCTACATTTTAAACATTGAGTACATTTTGTATTTTAATCAATGAAACAATTAAAAACCATTTCGTTATCCTTACATATAGTTGTTGTCGATGTTTCGCTTTAGTTTGGGAGAAAAAAATCAATGTTACAATATGTAAAAATAGTATCCTAAGAGAAATATTTTCAAAATAATTTTTCTTCCCTACAAGCATTGTTTGTTGCGAACATTGATAACGACAAGAGTTCTCTTTCGATATTTCTTCTCATGACTGGATTTTATTATTGAAAGTTTCATTTCAACAAATAAATAATTACAAGTCTCTTGTTTTTCCTATCTGATTCTATTGAATAAAAGTCATTCTTCATACATCTTCCATACATATGAACAGTTTAGTTGAATCTCTAATTTTATTTAACCAAATTCAACGATATTCTTAAACAAATACATTTGCATTATCTTTCGTATTGTTGATTCATAGAAGAATTATCTACATACGAGCTAAAACGAGAGAAGAAGAACGAGTCTGGCGTATTAACCTTCACAACAATGACAAACGTTTGACGAGAAAATCAGAAAGAAAGATAAAGAAAAAAATATATTATTATGAGAAACAGAATAGAAGTTATGTATACAACGATAATACAACATTTTCTGTTAGGCCATTTATCTTGATTTGTAGCAATGAATTCTTATGAAAACTTACTAACATGGATTCTTCTCATTTCAACAGTTACTTTCAGTAGAACAAGTAGTTGTCTTCCTGGAGTTATTGGTACTTGTGGATGTTGTGATTCAACAAGAACAACATGTATTGAAATACCATACAATATTTTACCATTTGTTACTCCAAACTATATGTGTATTTCAAATGAAATAATAAAAACTTTCTCATTTACTCTTTGTAATTGTACATTAAAAGATCCAGCTCTTTGCTTATGTTTCAATCGTACACAATCGTTTCCAATCTATGAACAATGTGATTCATATACAGAATGTGCCATTGCTGATATTCATGTCAAAGCGAAACATGAAATTTACAGTAAAATTTTGTAGTTTTACATATTTTTCTTCTTTTAATTCACGTTATTGTTCTTGTGTTTAGATACATTATGTAATAGACCTATACGGACTGGCCGCTGCTCATATCGTTATACGAATCGATTTTACTTTGATTTTCACCATAATTTGTGCAAGGAATTTATGTATAGCGGTTGTTCTGCTAATCGTAAGACATTTCTTACTCGAGAATTCTGTGAACATACATGTCAATTTCAATATTAGTAGAATAAGTTAATTGCTAATTTATTATTTATCATTTATCTATATTTCTTTTGATATAAAAATAGATATCAACGAAATAATTTTTCCTAAATTGTATATTTTTTAAAAAATTCTTCTTAATTTATTAATCACATCAAAGCATTTATTAAGATTACAAGATTCAATAATCAGAGAAAACAAATGTAATTACAATCAAGAAAGATTATTGTTAAGTATTAAACTATTGTTTTCCGGAAAACTACGACGTTCATTAGTCATTTTCAATAGCAAAAATGTAATAATTATTAGTAGAATAAGTAATACAATAATGATGATTATAAGAACAAAGACTTTAGTGTACTTATATTTACTAGGATTCATGTTTGTTGGTGAAACAGTTGCATTTTTTCCCCTTTTTTTATTGAGTGACCCCATATTGCCTGAGCTCGAGTTTTGTCAATATTTGTTATATCGTGATGTATAGGAATGAGTGCTTTGTACATAACAATATTTGTCTCATTGTTGTCTGGAAGTTTTAGTATGTGTCCTATTTCGTGCAGTGATACGTGGAAGATTGGAATACTATTGTTCATAGTCCCATTATTACTAAAAAAAAGAAAGGTATAAAATATCGATAGTCAACGAGATGAATATTTGCATTAAGATTTTAAGATAATTTCTGTACAACAAAAAAGTCTAGATTTATTTATATCATTAAGATAACACTGTATATTTGAAAAAGTCAACAATACAATCTAATATAGCATCATAATTGTTTTCTAATCAATTCGAATGTATTTTTGAAAAACAATAGTAATAGTTACATATCAAAGCAAAAACTGATGCTTGCGATTTTATCCTTTAATTGTTGATAATTTATAATAGTTTATGATAACTCTCATCATATCTAAAACGTATTTATGATGTTAATGAATTATTATGTTTTTCGATGTTTTTCACCAATTTCTATGCTATAAAAGGTTCAGCTTGTTTCCTTTTAACTAGTGATTAAAATTTAAAGATCTCAGCATACCCATTAGCCTGCTTCTTGGAATAACGAATTTTATAGCATTTAAATACTCATCTAAATCTATTTTTTCACGCATATATAAATTCTTATTGTATTCGAACTTCCATAACTTCATACGCCATGATGGAAAGAATTATAAAGTAATTAAGTTTTTTTTTACTTCTATCAATAATTTGGAGGAATCGATCAAAAGTGTAACATTAAAGCTGTAAGATGAATTTAGCTACTTGTAATCTACCGATCTAATCATTCACTCAATTTATATACTCAATATTATGAGGTGTAGATGCTGCGAAAAATATCACATACCACAAAACCTTTCAATATATGCAGTGATCATGTGCTACATTGAACTACAATAGATCTTGTTAAAGAATCATTCTTCTTTATATATACATAAAATATATTTAGATAGATACGAACATTCAAAGCATACGATGAATGAAAGTTGGCTTGATAATATATTACTAGGTTCAATAAATTTCATTTCTAAGAGATTGCAGATCTTAGAAAAAATACATCACACATACTACATTTTATGCTTACTATAGACTCCAACGATAAAGCCCATTGAAATGAATTTGTCCACGTACGTCGGGTGGATGATGGAGCCCATGAGCATGGGCTAAAGTATTTCGCTTAAATGGAAATGTACAGTTTTTTATTGCACCTTGGTGCCATATAGTATGGTAGAGTGCTTCGAAGAAGCCAATTGTAACGTTCGCATTCTAATGACGTCCTATATAGACAAATTCCAATGTAAGTTCTGTGGTCCACTTATCCATACTATATTGAATCGTCCTAATGATTTCTTCTTCCGTAAAACCATTCGGAATAGTTGTCAAAGTCCACGATATAGTTGTTAGACTGAAAATGATCAAGTAAACTTTAAGCATTATCTCAATTTTGGTAGAAGCAAGTGTTGCAGATATTTATGATTATTATTGATTAATGATATTTCATAGAAGATGAGGTTTCCTTATTACTTTACGTAAATTACATTCATATCGTTATTCAATTAGATTATTCATGTTTTTTTGCTCTTCTTTTCTCTTTTACTCTTGTACAGCATTAGAAAGTAAGAATATTTGATAAAATCATCGAAAAACTTCAATCATTACCCTAAAAAACAGGAAAACTTCAGTATATTAGTTACTACAGGAAGCTTCTCAATACACTTCTATTCTCATAAAAAGTTTAGTAAATTTCGTTATACTCACTCGTTAGTTATACTTTGAGGGATGTCGCTATTCAGAATAACATTTGAACTTGTGTAATCTAATATATTGTCACAGCTAACTGAAGAATCATTCATTATTTGTTTGGAACCATCAACTATCAATATCGGTTGATTATCTTTTAGCATTACCAGTGGATATTGTTTTACATAAACGCCGTCAATACAAATTCCATTGTTATCATTAGCTAAGAAAAAATCCATACTCGTATCCATTTTTGTTTCGAATACCTGTGCGTCTTGTAATTCAACCATTATCCATTCAGATTCATATTGTAATATTCTTGTCAAGGATACGATAGTGATTTTAAAAAAGACAAGAATTGCGAAACTAATGAGTGTACATGAATGTTCCAATTTCATTCTTCTACAAATAAAAGTAACTCGTAATTTGAAAGATATTTAAGATAAGAATCTCAATTTAACAAAGGTCAGACTATTGTTAATATTTGTTATCTATCTTACACTTTCTTTAACCGCAAGAATATGAAGAAAGACAAGGACTGATGACTTGATTATTTCATACAATCGAAAAGACAGAATTTAATATTCCTTCAATAGTCAATTCAATTCATTTCTTAAGACAATTAACTTACACCTAATTCACTCCATCTTATAGAGAACATTAATTGTCGATCCATTAAAAAAAAAAATTTCTATATAGAGAGTAGCATCTCGCTATAATATAAAAATAATTGACCGATTTATTGGATGTATATTTAATATTATATAGAATGGATATAAATTGGTCTCCATATATAGCTCGTATAAATTCCTTCTTGAATCATATGTGTAGAGCATCAAGGATTGTTGCTAATCACTTTTTACAGCTTTATTTTGAGGAGAACAATATTAACTATTTTCATGCCTAGAATTTCTTACATTTCACATAAATTATTCTTGTCAGTAGTAAAAACTAAGTATTTTTTTGATTTCGAGGTCTCTGTTTTTCAAAATATGGTAAGCAAATCTTTCGAAACTCCTTTATTTTTTATTTTACTTTGACCACATTATATACTTCATTTTTCTTGTTGAGACTTCTGTGACATTATTGTTCATGTAGAATATTTTTTTAACTCATAATTTTGAGTTCTCTATAAATGTGAACCTTTTCTACTCAAAAAGATAATCTTTAGAAAAAAATAGGGCAATTTCAAGACAAAAACTAACTCCATTTTAAATACATGTGTTGTGTAGTTTTTCAAGTTTTATTGATTGATGATCTCAGAAGTTCGTGAGAAAGTGTGCAATCGAATCAATAGCCTAGAATACTGCTAATTCTTATAAAATGATTGCAGAATTCATTAGCTTGATGAACTTCAGTTTTAATTCAGAGCAGTTTTGTTTATCTTAAAAGTCCAATTCATGAAAAAAGAATTACCTAAACAACTCTGTACATCATTTAAGAGTTCGTGAATTCGAGTCTGTCCATTCCTAATTTTTATCCACGTCTAACCACTCTCAAGGTCAATATTATTTACTTAATAGTTAAAAATTATTCTTCTTTTTCTTCTAATCACATATATACACATGAACTTGACTTGAATGATATGATAAACACGAATCCTACCCACTAACACTTTGATATGATACACCTAAGAAGAAGAAAAGAGAAACGTGAATACATATATTATAACAAATAAAGTGGACTTCAAGAACAAATACATAGAATGATATAAAACGAGATGAATATACAGGTAAAAGAAGACATGTTCTTTTTCAATTTATCATTGTAACGTCGTTATCATAACACACAATACACTCGATTTACTTCTAAAAGACAATTTTGATCATTATCAAATGCTATGAAATAATGAATGCGGAAACCTCGGATTGAAATCCGAGTATTATGTATACTTCAAAAAGTAAAGGTGGCGACAGATTGGTTTTTGATGAATATATCTAAAATAAACCATCCTTGAGCGCACTAAAGAGCCGTCCTTTAGGCGCTGTGGATGGATATAGGTGTAGGTCTTCTCTTTATTATCTCGCATACCCACGCTCACACCCACACTCAAATACAACTGAAAATTGTTTGTTCGAAATTTTGAGTAGATTTTGGTGTAACTTGAGAAGAAATCGAAAGAAAATTCTATGAATTAGATAAAAACAGTTAAAGATACAAATATTAAAATTTCTGGTCAAATTATTGAATGTTTACCATTAGAATTTGATGGTACGAATGTAAGTGAACAAGATAAAATTGTAATTATTCTAATTAACATTAATATAACAAGTAGCGCGTCGGTCCCTCGGACCTCGCTCGACTCAATCCTGAAAGGAACAATAGATATACTGCAAACACGATAACTTTAGATCACTAAGCATATCATATAGTGATATTAAGCAACTGAAGATTGTTATTATAGGGACGCTACTCACGCTGTATTTATATGCTTTGTTTTCCGTAAATAAAAAGACGCTCGCAACTCAAGAAAATTCACCTAGTCTGTCACACAAAGCTCCTTCCACAAACAAGTAACGTTCGTCGTTTCGACCCACTTGACCCTCGACTGTATAAGACAAACCTATATTCTGTTAATAATAGACTGAGAGCATCGATGTACCAATTTATATCTGATTTAGACGCAAATGTTTTCTATTGAATTATAAAAGTACACAAAAACGTTTTGTATTTTGTAGAATGAT